>PVIW01008860.1:40246-56916 GCA_004026585.1 Noctilio leporinus
CTGTTGTCCATGTCCATGGTTCCTTTATTCTAGGTTCTTATCTAGGCTGCTCCCCTTCCTTGCCTCTGCCTCCCCCCTTGCGAAGGGGCTTTATGCACACATGTGTGGATACCCTAACCCGCATACCAGGCTCCATCCACACCCCCTTGCAGATAGCTGTCTCTAGGTCACCCTTAGGAAGCAGGTTGAGGATTACTGGGGCAAGGCATTTTGTGGTCCTAGAACTGGAAAGTGGTCGGGAAGGAAAAGCTAGGGCTGAGAAGGCACATCCCCTTGGCTTGCAACATGGGGAAGGGCTGGAGGGGGTCACAGAGGGTCAGAGTGGGGTGCTCAAGAGCACTGGGCTCAGGACAAGGGCTCTTTCACTTGGGTCTAAGGTCAATGCTTTTCTTTCAAACCTCAAAGTATAGAATACTGTTCCCACTATGGTCAGAGAGGGGGAAGACTTGTGGTTAGCTTCTAAGTTCTTCCTCTAATTAAGAATGGTTAAAGCTGATAATTATTTACCTGGTGTTTATGACCCATCTGCTCTCAAACCAGGAATGATTTGATTGAGGACAAGGTAAACCCTTTACTGCTGCACATAAAATATGAAACCCAGTGGTTCTGCATGAAGATCATTCTTCCCCTGCATTTCTGTAGCCATTGGAGGGGTGATGACAAATGTGGAATACTGTCCTTGTAGTTAGTTTTATTTGACAGGACTCTGGCTTGAAAGGTAAATGGCAGCCATTATTCTAATCCTATAAATAAAAGAACTTGGAAAAGCCTTTCACCTTATGGTTACTTCAAATATACAATAAACTAGGAAAGGAACTAGTAGCAGAGGCAAAAGTTATTTCTACCTGTGCTCAGAAAGCGGAGGAATACAAGTTGAGATAGAGCACAGAACCAAAAAGGTCTTAGTATGTATCACAGACATGTAAAAGAAAGAGCAGAGGAAGGAATCCCCATTTGCATTGTTCACAGAATTACTCATAAATTAATGGCATGGTATAGGCGGAAAACCCCACATAGTGTTAGTAGGAAAGCTAATGTTACATAGATTTTTACTTGAAGGTCCAGGGGGACCCAGCCAAGTGGAAAAATAGCTGAGTTATGGTGGAAACCAGTCACCTTATTAAAACTGAGCAACCAGGTGTTTAGGAAAAGAATGGTATAAGAGGCTGGTTTCTTTCCTGCTGAACACAACCATTCACTGTGAGCAAGGAGAAAAGGAATCTTTGTTACGAGATTTTTTTACGAGAATTACAAGGAACTTTGCTACAAGCATAGAGGAAGATAAAAATGTGTGTAGGTAAATGTTTAAAAACTAACCTGTGTCACAAGTCCATTTTGAGTTTCACGATATCGTCAAGGAGTGCTACATTTTGAGCTATAATTATGCCATATTTCCTGGAACACTCTTAGCTGGGTGTTTGTTTCAGCCCACAGTCTAGCAATTCAAACTGGGATAAGTTTGCGCTTAAGTGTATGATAAATGCATTTTTCCATGTGATTTTTTTAAAGAAAAATGAATTTAAAAAATGAATGGATACAGATCATTCTCATTCCAAAATTAAAAAAAAAACCACTTTGGTGAATGTTATGATAAGTGGATAAGGGAGGTTCAGAGTACAAAATCTCAGATCTTGGCTTTAAAAATATAATAATGCCAAAAATCCTAATAAAATCTGGTCTGAAAATATAGAGATATTTACATTCACAAGCATAAAATAAATACCCTTGAGCGGCCTCCTGTTGTTTTGAGGATAAAAACCCTGTACAGTCTGGCTGCTCCCTGTCTCTCTAGCCTCATCTTGCAAGTCTCTCCCCTTGCTCTGCGCTAACCACGTTGGCTTTCCCTTTGTTCCCCCAACACCATGGTCTTTTCTCTCTCATTCATGGCGTCTGACTTTCTTCCCTCTCCTGGCTAACCCCTTCTCTTTCCAGTCTCAACTTAAATGTTACTTTCCCAGGGGTTTTTCTCCATTTTACCAGACTGGCTCAGTCTTCCCATCGAACACTTCCATTACATTTTTCCTTTTGTGCAGAAATGAAAACATAGAATGATCCTGGCTTCTTTCTTCTCCACTGCTAAAGGGTGTGCTACATTCCAATCCCCCACTGCAAGGAGAATTTTGGGGTTCTGTGGGCAAGAGTGGGGATGGGGAAGAAATCAGGAGTGGGAAATGGAGAACAAGTAGAAGTAAATGACTGATGTGGCCTCAGGTTAGGGGAAGAGCTAGTCTGTGATTCCAATGAGTGAGGCCAGTGACAGAGGAGACAGAATTTGTGAAAGTGTTGGTGAGGATAAGTAGTTCCTTCCCATTGTTGTGATGAAACTACCTGGTAGTTCTTGGACTACTCTTTTTGTGACAATGCTGAGAGTGGGTCACATGTGTTTGGGTGTGAACAACACTTCTTGGGGTGAATCACATTCATACTTGTTAAGTTTTATGCTTTTCTATTCCTCCCCTCCCCGTAAGAATACAGGCAGGGCTCAGGTCTGTGCTGCTCATAGCTAAATCCCCAGCGCAGGGGACAAGGTCTGGCCATGGTAAAGACTCAATATGTGATAACTGAAGGGACAAATGAGTAAACGAATGTGCCAATGCATTCTGTTTTAGATTTCTAACCTCTGAATATCACCATTGACCTTAGTGATGAAACTGTGCTTTCTTCAAAGTTCTCTAGAAGGTGTTCTGAGCTGGTTTCCAAATGTCTATAATTAGCAACTTTAAAAATAAGTTATTTTCATTTTCCTTACCACATTCCTATGATTTTAACATTCAGGCCCAGGGACTGAATATTAATATTCTTAAAATTGAAATGAAAGTCACCAAATGCTTGAGTTATTATCAAATTATATTAAAATATTTGCTGAAATAATTATATCTTGGTTTACATGTTTGCCGAGTTTCTCTTTTTTGAAGAGAAAAACAAAGCCAAGAAGTATATGTAATGGCTGAGAACTTACTGTGGGCCTAGCATTGTGCTATTTCCTCCACACAGATGATATCCTTTTAAATACATACACAATATTTTCAGGTAGGTATTCCTGATTTTACTGATAAGGAAAATAAAATTGAATGGCTTGCCTGGGACTCCTAAGTTAAGAAATTGTGGAGCTGGAGTTTCAAATATGGGTGTGCTGATTCCAAAGCTTATACGGGTAGGTAACAACATCCATTCTTTAATTTTGAGGAATAACATACTCAATTTATTTATTTATTAATTTTTATTATAAATCTTTTATTGATTAATTTTAAAGAGGGGGATGTAGGGGAGAGAGAGAGGGAGAGAGATCAGTTTGTTCCTCTTATTTATGCATTCATTGGTTGATTCTGAACGGGGATTGAACCCGAAACCTTGGTGTATCAGGACATGTTCTCACAAACTGAGCTGCCTGGACAGGGCCCTGAATTTATTAAAAGTTTATTAGATGTATAATTATGAAAGCAAGTCTGAGTTCATAGTCCTGTTCTACCTTCTCTTCCAGCGATCAACTTCATTTATCCTGCCTCCCATTTACATTGCCAATTTTACAACTTGACTACTATTTCCTACAGTGCTAGATGTAGACAATGGATTGTTAATGTACTTTGCAAGGAGTTTTATGTTAGTTGAGTAACATGACAGAAGCTTAAAACCACACACACACACACACACACACACACACACACACACAAACAAACCTCACTTTCACCCAGAAATCCTACTTGTCACTTCAGCCCATCAGGTATTTCTCTGGATCAGTTGGTTACCTGTTGATCTTTATTTTCAGTAAAAATCCATTTTGGCTTTTGCAATTCTGTCCTCAGTGTGTCAGCCTTCTGTGGCCAGCGAGATCATGTAGAAAATGTTCTTGCCTCAGAAAGGATTACCCCATCCTCCTTTTAAAAGTCATGGCACAAAATATGTAAATTGAAGGCAGTCACAAGTTGGTCCTAGGAAAAAAATTTCTTACTGTTTTATGTACGTGTACACACACATGCACATACTCAGAGTCAGTTCTCATTATTTATGGTAGTTAAGTTTTATGAAGTTACCACAAACACTGACTCAGGTTAGTAAATACTGAACCTGAGAAAATAGAGGGTTAGGGTCCTGTTAGCCTCTGGTCATAACATTTCATCAACTAATCAAAACATAACCTTGTATTATGTGTCTTTCTGGTTAAAGACACTTTATTTAACCTATAATTGACTCAACTAACGTTGAATTCATGACCAACATCACTATAATTCATGCCTCAATAAAGCTTATCTAACACATACACTTTCTCTATAAGGCACATAACAGCCTGCTTGTACTTGGGGACACTAGATGACACTGAGTCATTATGCTTTGGGGCCATTTTAAATAGCAGAATCACCAATGAAAAGTACAAAGATGTAAAAAATTAAGTAGACTGAGAAAGGGACACTTATTTATGGCTTGAGAGCCAAAATATTAAGTCAGAGTGTCACTTTATTTGACACAGCAGGGAACATGTGTGTCAGGAGATTCAAAATTTCCTCCACTTTGCTGGTCTGCAAATAACTTTACAAGCCAGCAAATACCAATTTTGGGGTTACAAATGAATTTCAATGAGTAGGTGAATATGAAAATATGGGATCCAGGAATAATGAAGGTCAACTACATACATATTTACTATTATTTATTATTTGTTGAATGTTTGCTAATGACAGTAACTAAGTTTTTAATGTGTAATGTATAAACTTAGGCCTTGACCAGGTAGCTCAATGGGTTGGAGTGTTGCCCCAATATGTCAAGGGTATGGGTTGGATCCATAGTAAGGGCATAGTCAAGAATCAACCAATAAATGCATGAATATGTGGAAAAACACATTGATGTTTTTTTCTCTCTCTCTAAAAAAATCAATAAAAATGTATTAACTTATTTCTCATTAAAGCTTATTTAATTCTCATTAAAGCTCTATACAGTAAGTATTAATATTTTTTCTATCTTACATATTACAGAGAGAAGTGAACTTTCTGAGTCCACAGCTGGTAAGAATCAGAGCAAGGACTGGACCTGGGCATAGTGGTTCCAGAGCCTGGACATTTATCCACAATGCGGTGCTTCTTTTTGGGAAACATTACATAATCGATAATTTTGTTTGTTTGTTTGTTTTTTAAGAAGTATGCCTACTTTAAAGTGAAAGGCCTTTAAAAGTAATATGAATTTATTTGAGATATTAAACAAAAATAACTATTTGAGAAGCACTGGCTGCGTCAGAAGCCCAAATAATGTTCTGATTAGGAGACAAAGGCAAAGGATGTTTATGAGAAAGAAAAGGGAACAATTACATCCATAGAAACACTTTTAATTCTAAAAGTGTTTAAATTTTTGGTTCATTACCCGTTAGTCTGGTAGTCATAATGTGATTTTTAAATTATCTTTGCAAAGAGTACTTTGAGTCACAAAGTTGTTTAAAGTCAGTCCAAAGGTTATTTTGCCCTTTTTTAATATTCCAAAGGTGAGATGTCTAAGGCATGCAAGGCCTGGGGTGGCAGCTCTGGCTTCATTTTAAAGTGTCTCCATTTATATTACAGGTCTTTTTAAATTTTTTATCATGGCTCATTCATTTAGTCACTTCCTTAGAACAATGTTTTCTTGTGTGCCTACTCTAGGCCAGTCTCTGTGAAGATACAGCAGTGAAGACAGACATGGTCTGTCCTCCCTCATGTAATTTATAATTTAGCTTACAATTAGATAATTAGTTTAGGATTATGATCTGCTTCACATGACTTAAAAAATACAAGTTACATTGATTTAAGCAGTATAAAAAATCATTTCTCCCTCCTATGAACAGAGCCTAGAGGTAGCTGGCCCAGGGCTGGCGTGACAACTCCACAGTCATCAGTGTGACCCAGGCTTCTCTACATGGCTGCTCTGTCATCCTAGTATGCTGCATGTGGTCCAAGAGAGGGGGTCCAAGTTCCAAGAATCCTGCCTTTATTCCAACTAACAGAAAGGAGGGAAAGGGAAGAAGGGCACATCTGCCTCATCTTAAGGAGATTTTCTGTAGTTCCACACTTACCTTACAATTTACTTACCAGAACTAAGTTACATATTTATACCTAACTGCAAAGGAGGCTGGGAAATACAGTCTGTTAGCTTTGTGGATACACACTCAGCTAAAACCCAGATTTCTGGTTTTATTTCCAAGGTAAAAGAGGAGAAATTATACTTAAGAAGCAGTTAGCAAGCTTCCACATATCATATATAAAAACATTATCTTTTTTTACTCCCAATTTACTGAAAAACGGTTTTGACATACATCTCTATAAGTTAAAGGCATGCAGCATGATGGTTTGATTTATGTATACATGTTGTGAAATGATTGCTGTAATAAGTCCAGCTAACATTCATATATATATATATATATATATATATATATATATTTTTTTTTTTTTTTTTTAAAGCAAAAAACAGAAAGATTTTCTCCTTGTGATCAGAACTCTTATGATTTACTCCCTTAACTTTCCTATATATCCTACAGTGGTGTTAACTATAGTAGGCATTGTGTTCTACATTATATCCTTAGTTCTTATTTATTTATGACAGAAAGTTTGTACTTCTTGAATACCTTCCTCCAGTTCTACCTCCCCTTCACCCTCTGCCTCTGGTAACCACAAGTTTGATCTTTTTTTTCTAGAGTTTGGTTTTTATTAAAAGTATTTTCTAACCTCAAACAACTTTATAAAAATAAACACATGTTATTAAATATTATTGGATTATAGCTGCTTCTCTTTGGTATTAAATCTATTATCCAATGATCTTCAGTCATTAAAATAGTGATTTGTTTGTTTGTTTGTTTCTTAGAGCCTCAGGTTTTTATTTAGTTTCTTCAGCAACTCCAATGTCCTAAATTTAGGCTCACCTTCTTTGATGTGTTTTGAAAACTAGAGAGCCACATGACTTCATATATTTTATTTTATTTTAAGATTAAAAAAATATTTTTAGAGAGAAAAGACAATATGAAAAAGAAACATCAGTTGGTTTCCTCTTATGTGCACCCCAACCAGGGTTGCACCTGAACCTGCAACCCAGGTATGTGTCCTGATTGGGAATCAAACTGGTAACTTTTGCCTTGTGGAAGGATACCCTACCAACTGAGCCACATCAGTAAGGGTGACTTATGCCTTTTAGCTAAAAAAAAATTATTTTTAAGATGTTATTTATTATTTTTAGAGAGAGGGGAAGAGAGAGAGACAGGGAGGGAGAGAAACATCAATGTATGGTTGCCTTTCACCTACCTCCAGCTATGGACCTGGCTGGAGAGCTGGCTTGCAACCTAGTTATGTTCTCTGGCTGGGACTCAAACCATCGACCTTTGGTTTCACAGGCTGGCGCCTATCCATTGAGCCACCAGCCAGGGCCTTAAAAATTTTTTTTAATGTAATGTTGTCTTTTGGCATTATACCAAAATAAAGTCTTTTATAGTGCCCTCCAGAGGTGAAAATAATCTGTTGGAGGATAGTTAAATTTTAATACAATATTATAATTAAGATATTTATAAGAGCCTGCATTTTAAAAAAGCTGGAAAAAGTGAATCAACTTTTTGAAAGGAATTGATTTTTGCTTTGTTTACACTGAAAAGAAATAAGAATTAAGGTACTTTAATTATGTGAAAATTTTAGATAAAGAGTTCTTTGTCTTTTTTTAAACCTGTATAATCCAGAGGTTGCCTCAGTTGATAGTTTCATCATTTGTACAGATATCAGTCAATGTCCTGACAGGAAGTAGATTACACACTCAAAGGTGTGAAATAAAGAAAGTTTAATGGAGAGACTACTTGCAGAGGCATGGGCCTGTGTTATGAATGAAATTTTTGTGCCTCCCCCAGCCCCCAGTCCATATGTATTTGTAGATAAGGCCTTTAAAGAAATAATAAAGGTTAAATGAGATCATAAGGGTGGAGGCCTGATCCTATAATATTACTGTCCTTATTAGATACAGCAGAGAGCTCTTTCATTCTCCTTTCCCCAATGCAAGCACAAAGAAGAGGTCATATGAGCACCCATGAAGATGGTGGCCCTCAGCAACTCAAAGGGAGAGCCCTTATCAGAAACCAAAACCTACTGGAACTTGGTCTTGGATTTCCAGCCTCCAGAATTGTGAGAAAATAAGTTTTCGTTATTTAAACCACTCAGTCTGTAGAATTTTGTTATGTCAGCAGCAGCAGACTAATACAATATAGTCAAGAGGACCCACAGGAATGGTGAATACTCTGGGACTAGGGGTCACAACTCTGAGGCCCACAGGGCAAGTGGAGGAAGTTGTTTTACTGGAGGGTGGTGAGAACTGTAGCCATGGCATAAGGACAACTCAACAGGAGCTGTGGCCTTATACAGAGTAGTGCAGCCAATAAAGCCTGGCAGAGAAGAGGGAGGTGGGTAGGAAGAGAAGTAGAATGTATCCCCAATTTCTCCCTCTTTAGTTTTCTCTGATTTCCTGGCAGTCCTTCCCATTACAGAACAGACTGTAGGGTAAATGAAGAATAACCAGCACAATGTACAGAGGACATATCTCAATCATTCTTACCAGTTAATGCTTGCTGACATCAATATTATGCACTATTTTCCCATCCTGTCTGCAGTTAAGCCTTATCAAGTGAAAATTTCAGATACATTATTTCTAATTTCAGAATTTATAATCTACTTTTGTTAGATTTTGGCTATACTTGTCCCTAGAAATGGCCATAGGTTTAGAAACTCTTATGCTGGTATATAAATTTGTTAGATGTAGAACAAAACTCACCTGATCCCCTCAACTTGACTATTAGCATCAGTTGGGTATCTAGCTCTGATGCCGCCTTCTGTCATGTTAACTAGGAAGTGGTGTAATCAGTGATGGATGAGTGTGTCATTTCAGAAAAATGTCCAAAATTCGCTCTGTCCTCAAGTAGTTCTTTCGCTTATTTATTTATTTTTTTGGCCACCATTTTCTCCTTAATGGGATATTTCCATAATTAGAGTACCACTCCAAGTTGAAAGGTAAGAGGCTATAGTTGAGAAAAGAGAACCCAGGCTCTTCCTATGTGACTTTAATATAACTTCCCTATCTTACCTTTCTTTTTTCAATTCCTCACAATTTCCAGCCACCTTCTTCTTTCAGTTGAATAGCAGGATGGATTCAGGCACTTTAAGTGGTATGGCCAGAATAAATGAAGAAAGACAGCAATGAAGTTCTTTTATTTTCTTTCTGTAAACTTCAATTCAGCCTCATTATTTTGACATTAACTTTTGCATTAATGCAATGAAATCACTTTCATTACATTGTAGTGCTATAAAAAGTGTTAGAGGGTAATACAGTTCATGAAAATTATGACCTTGTATATTCTGACTTTCAAGGTTGGAAAACTTTAAATCTGAAAATGTATCTACATATTTTTTCATTAGTGTATTATCTTTCATGCTTAATTTATTTTATTTTTTATTTATGATTTTTAAAAAATGATTTTACTTATTATTTTCAGATAGAGAGGAAAGGAGAGAAGCAGAGAGGGAGAGAGACATCAATGTATGGTTGCCTTTCACCTGCCTCCAGCCACAGAAGACCTGGTTAGAGACCTGGCTTGCAACCTGGCTATGTGCCCTGCCTGGGAATTGAACCAGCAACATTTGGGTTCACAGGCCAGCACCTATTCACTGAGCCACCAGCCAGGGCTCATGCCTAATTTATTATGGAAATAAGTCTTTATTAGACTAATTAATTAGATCAATAGTTCTGGGCACATTCTAGATCTGTGATTTGTGTAGTCCTTGCATACAAAGGTGAATGTTATGCATGAAATACAGGACTTATTTAATCCGAAAACCTTTTAAGTTCAGTCTTGGAGTTGAAGGAAAATCATATTTAAATAATGGCTTTTAACATTAACCTTTGATAAGTCAAAAGAGAAAGGAGCCCAGATAGTGGGGGCCAGAGAAGAAGCAAAATATTTTTTTAAATGTTAGGTAATATTCAAAAAGACCCTAAATGGATCCATGTTCAAGAATGTCTTTTCTGTTGCTTAGAGTGGTAACCCACCATCCCAGTTCTCCTGAGAGTCCTCTGGGGATGAATGCACACAGCAGTCTCCAGAATAACTGTGTATCCAAGTTGGAGTTCAGGTGTTGGCACCTAACATTTTCTTACTACATAATTGCTCCTTCAAGACCTCTGCTCTACTAGTTCATTAAAAAATGCTTTTTATATCAATCTTACAGCATCATTGTGTAACCATTTTCTCAGAAAACAAACAAAACATAGTGTGATAAGGATTATGAACTCATGGCTTAACCATGGATTTAAACCTCAGCTTCACCTTAACTTGGGTGTGTGACAAAAGCAAAATTTTTAACCTCTCTGGGTCTCAGTTTCCTCACCTATAATAATAGTACCTGTTTCATAGAGTTGCTATATGTAGTATTCATTTCAATAAGCAGTATTCAGGTAAAACAGAATACACAATATGTAATGCCAGTTATTGTTAAACAGCATCTCTCTCAAAAGAGCATATAAAGACACACACACACACACACACACACGCACACACACTGTCCCTTTAAACCCAACCTAAGAATTTGTTTCTTAATATTTCTTGGATGAAATTATGATTTGGTCCTATAGCTTTTCCATAATTTTCTTGGTGACTCAATCATCTTCTGTCCCAAAAAGTTATATTTGAGTAATTAAAAAGCCCAGTAGGGACTTCTGATCAAGAGGATGGTGTAGGTAAACACACATCACCTCCTTGCACAACTATAGCAAAAATTACTAGACTACAAAACAGATATCACCCAGGTTTATCAGTAAACCAAGCTGTATAGAAGTCTGACAACCAAGGATTTAAAGAAGCCACATTCATCAAGATGGGTAGGAGGGGCAGAGATGGAGAGATGTGTGGAGAGGCATAGAGAAGCATGAAGAGGCATGGAGACATGGAATGAGTGGTCCCACTTCCATGTGTGGTGGATAAAAATCAGGAGGAGCCCTGGCTGGTGGCTCAGTGGATAGGCATCGTTCTGTGAAACCAAATGTCGCTGGTTTGATTCTCAGTCAGGGAACATGACCAGATCTCCAGCCAGGTTTGTACATTGATGTTTCTCTCCCTTTCTTCCCTTCTCTCTGCCATTCTCTCTAAAAATAATGAATAAAATAAAATAAAAAATCAGGAGGGATGCCGGGACCTATGGATCCCAGTCCTAGACCAGACCATGTAGCTCAGGGTTCCAACATCAGGAAGAAAGGTTTCCCTAACTTCTAACTGTAAAAATTAGTTAGAGAAGTAGAAGAAGAAATTTTGGGTTTATCAGGAGATTCCTCCTAAAAGTCGCACAGCAGACTTACCATTTATTCAGACTTACTTCTTCTGGAATTCAGTACCAGGGCAACAGCTGGAAGGGCACTAGTGGCATTCAGGAAGATTGAAGTGACTGACAGCAGTACAAGTGCTGGGAGGCAGTTTCCTCTTGGGCAAAACTCCAGAGGTCAGTGGTGCCTTGCGGTGCCTTCCCTCCTCACAGAGCCACAGAATGGTGACAGGGGTTCCTCTGCCCAGGCAATTGTCTAAGGCTCTGCTCTTATAACTTACAAGTGTGCTTTTCTACAATAGGCCACACTACTAAGACAGGCAGTTAAAGTAGCTCTATCTAATACACAGAAACAAACACAAAGAGGTCGACAAATTGAGGAGACAAAGAAATATGGCCCAAATGAAAGAACAGAACAAAACTTCAGAAAAAGAACTAAATGAAATGGGGATAAGCAACCTATCAGATGCAAAGTTCAAAACACTGGTTATGCCCTGGCTGATGTGGCTCAGTGGATTGAGCACCAGCCTGTGAACTGAAAGGTTGATGGTTCAACCCCTAGTCAGGGCACATGCCCGAATTTCAGACTGGGTCCCAGTTAGAGGCATTGGATCAGTGTTTCTCTCCTTCTCTTTCTTTCTCCCTTCCCCTCTATCTACAATACATAAATGCATAAACTCTTTTAAACAAATGAATAACAAAAACAAAAACTGGCTATCAGGATGCTCCAGGAACTCACTGGGTTCTTCAATAGCATAAAAAAGACCTAGGCTGAAGTGAATGTTATATTAAATTAAATAAAGAAAAATCCACAGGGAACCAACAGTGGAAGGGATGAAGCCAAGAATCAAATTAATGATTTGGCATATAAGAAAGAAAAAAGAATTAAGAAACAATGAGGATAGGCTAAGAAGCTTCTAGGACATCTTTAAATGTACCCACATCCAAATCATAGAGGTGCCAGAAGGAGGACAAGAGCAAGAAATTGAAAACTTATTTGAAAAAGTAATAAAAGGAAACTTCCCAAATGTGATGAAGGACCTAGACACACAAGTACCAGAAGCACAGAGTCCCAAACAAAATGGACCCAAGGAGGACCAAACCAAGACACATCATAATGAAAATGCAAAAGAAAGAATTTTTTTTTTCCTTTTTAAAAAAATTTTATTGTTGTTGTATTACATTCATCCCCTTTTTGCTCCCCTCTGTCCCCCTCCCCACAAAAGAAAGAATCTTAAAAGCAGAAAAGAAAAGCAGAGAATTACCTATAAATGAATTCCCATACAACTATCAGCCTACCTCTCAAAAGAAACTGCAAGCAAAAAGAGATTGTCAAGATATATTCAAAGCCATGAAAAGCAGGGATCTACAGTCAAGATTGCTCTTCCTAGAAAAGCTATCGTTTAGAATCAAAGGACAGATGGAGCTTCCCAGAAAAGAAAAAACTAAAGGAGGGCATCATCACCAAACCATTATAAAAAATGTTAAAAGAACTTATTTAAAAAGAAAGGAGATTAAAACTATGAACAATAAAATGGCAATAAATACATATCTATCAGCAATTGAATCTAGAAGCAAACAAAGCAAATAAGAACAGAGACAAAATTGTGGATATGGGGAATGTTTTGATGGTTGCCAGATGGGAATGAGTGTGGGGGAATGGGTGAAGAAATACAAATAGGTAGTCATTAGAGGATGTAAATAACAGTATAGGAAATGGAGTAGCCAAAGAACTTATATGCATGACCCATGGACATGAACAATGGTGGAGGGATTTCCTGAGGTAGTGGTGGTGCTGGGTGAAGGAGGGCAAAGGGGGAAAATCAGGACAACTGTAATAGCATAATCAATAAAATATAATTAAAAAAAAATCTTTAACTGTTCCAAGGTCATCCAAAAAAAATGAATGAGAAATCAACAGAGACTAGGCAGTTTAGGAATTTTATTCCATTAAATGATTGGAAAAAAACATGGTTAATGTATATTTTTCCTACTTAGACTCTACATTCTTTTATTTTAAGGTTTTATTTATTATTTCCAGAGAGAGTGGAAAGGAGAGAAGCAGAGAAGGAGAGAAACATCAATGCATGGTTGCCCTTCACCTGCCTTCAGCCACAGACCTGGCTAGAGACCTGACCTGCAACCTGGTTATGTGCCCTGGCTCGGGAATCGAACCAGCAGCTCCCAGGTTCGCAGGCCAGCACCTTATCCACTATGTCACCGTCCGGCGCTAATTACTCTACATTTTTAATTGAAAAAAGAATAAGAATTAAATTCTAGACTCCGAAGAGATTTTATTCATTCATCTTTTTAACAGAGATTTCAATAGATATTTTCCAACCATTTCAAATGGCTATTTCATGTGATTCAAATAATGGCTGTATGTCTGGCACTCTACCAGGCCCTGAGTCATAATAGTCTAACCTAGTCCCTCACTTTACAAATGTGAAAGAGAAACAAAACTGGCTTTTAAAGTCCATTGATAAAGCTATTATATGAACAATAAAGAACACTACATTTCTAAGAGCTAAACAAAAATACAAGTGTTAGTATATGCATTGGAGGTGTAGTTTTATTTCCTGTGGATTTATGGTTCCTGTGGTACAGTTTATTTTCCTGTTATTTTCCTGTTCTAAATTTGAACATGTTGCTGAAGTCTTATGTCATAAGTACTCAAAAATGAAAAAAAGAAAAGAAAAGAAAAAGAAAAACCTCCCTGAAGTGTAAACAAATAAAAACATTATGAAGTGGGAGAGTCTGAAAACATGCCTATTTATTTTCATGCTAAGGTGGAAAAATCTTTAGCCTTCTGGGTAAACATTCATTATACTAACTGACTTTTGGCTAGTCAAGTCTTCAGGAGGATGAAAAATGGTCTGTGGGTTAAATATATTTGCTGGAAACTACAGGACTGGAATGAAAGCACCATCTGAATTGCACTCTGAAACCAGAAAATCTAATACGGTAGTAATGATTAAGTCATGTTGCTTTTTCCAGGAATGATCAATAAAAGAGAGGAAGTCAAGTCCTACTCTGAGCACTGGAGTTCAATAAAGAATAAAGTATAAGAGCTGAAAAAGAAATCAGAACTACATTATTTGGAAGCACATACTGGGAAGAGACAGTCCAAACAGGCGTGTGAGAAGGAATGGAAAGAAACAAAACTGTTCCATTAAAAAGGTGTTTAAGGGGCTTATTCTCCCTCAGCGTGCACACATATAAATTCCATTAGTGTTAATAGGACCTAAATGCATGACTCAAGGGGAGAATAGAGTGACGACTTGTGTATATGTGGTTAAATGAAGTCTAAGAAAAGTCAATTAAAACCCACAAATGGTAGTTTAGGAGTCTAATAGACTTACAGATACCTGTAAGAGAGGCATTTAATTTTAATCAGTGGCATAGTGCATTTTTCTTTTGCTAAAGACAAAAGTTATGAAAATGGCAAAGGGAAAGTAAGCCCAAATTTAGCTTTCAAAATCACTGCTTAAAGTTAAGGGATATAGTCATGCACTGCAGATAGTAAAATTGACCCCTTGTGAAAGATTTATAATTTGCATTCAAATTGGAATACTGAATTATATAAGGAATAATTCAAATTCATTGTCCATTTTTCCTAGCCTTCACAGGAAAAAAAGAGGAGAGGAGGGGGGGGGAGAGAGAGAGCCATTTAGTTACTTACAAAAAAGAGCATAATCAGCCCAGATACATACATATATATATATGTATATATGTATATATATATAAATGTCTAATTGTACACCAAATGGTAGATAGGAATCTTTTTATCAAGGGAGAAAATGGTTTCTGGAAGAATAATTTGAGATTACTTTGCTTTAGTTCAAGTGAACAATAAAGTTCCTTTATCCAGAAGAAAGAAAACTAAGGATGTTTTTCTCTATTGAAAAAAGTTGGGGATTATAATAAAGGTTTTCTTTATGAGTATTTATTACTTATGCTTGTAAGCCATAAGTTATTTCAAACCAGACGTGTTGTAATCCTCTACTCCTCATAATTCTATGGGTATTAAATAGGTGTTCAAACATTTAAGTAAAAAAGAAATATGAACATAAAGGTGGATTAAAAAAAAAAAAAACATGTCTTACCTAAAGTGCTTTTTTGAAGTGTCTCATTTATCCTCTGCTTTTGGAAAAAGTTGAATTTAGCATTCAGAAATGCTTTAGAAGGAAATTAAATACATAAGAATTTATATGATCTCTATTCTAGTAAAAGGAACTACATTTAGGAAGAAGAATGTGAGTGAATTCTCCTTTGGCTGAGTTTAATAAGAAGCAGATCTTAGAGGGATCGTAGAAGGACTTGATATTATATACTTGCACTAAATTTTAATCCTTCACTCTGTGATAGCTCCAATATTATGGCACTGAAGTCATACTTCTTGCTGTAAAGTTGTCTCTAATATTGCTACGACTTCCTCATTCAATTTATTTCAAGTCATTTTAAAGGTTTCTTTATATTTGAGGATCTAATACAGCAGCATTTTTGAAATAGGTTTATAAAATATGCACATTCACAGGACTAGCACCAGGTGTGTGTGTGTGTGTGCATGTGTGTGCGCGTGTGTGTGTGTGTGTGTACATATCTACAACTTAATACCAACTTGCTCGATGTTAGAAAATGTTAAATGTGGGAATTCTAAGACTATACAATGTGCAATGCCATTTCTTTACTGATAGTACATATAAGGTAGTACCTGAACCAGAAAGGTGAATTTAGTTTTATTATTTTTTTTTCTTTTAATTTTATTGTTGTTGTATTACATCCATCCCTTTTTTTCTCCCCTCTGTCCCCCTCCCTACCCACCCATTCCCCCCAAAGTCAATCCCACCTGTTGTCCATGTCCATGGTTCCTTTATACTAGGTTCTTGTCTAAGCTGCTCCCCTTCTTTGCCTCTGCCTCCCTCCTCCCCCCTACCCCTTTCCTCCTGACCACTGCAGACCTATTCCTTGTATTCATACACTTGGTTCTGTTTTGCTTGTTGTTAGTTTTGCTCATTATTGTCCCGTAATGGGTGAGAACATATGATACCTGTCCTTCACTGACTGGCTTATTTCACTAAGCATAATGTTCTCCAGTTCCATCCATGTTGTTGCAAAGGGTACAAGTTCCTTCTTTCTTTCTGCCATATAGAATTCCATTGTGTAAATGTACCAAAGTTTTCTGATCCAATCATCCACTGATGGGCACTTAGGCTGTTTCCAGCACCTGGCTATTGTAAATAGTGCCGCTATGAACATAGGTGTGCATAGGTTCTTATGAATTGGTGTCTCAGGATTCTTTGGGTATAGTCCAAGTAGTGGAATTGCTGGATCAAAAGGCAGTTCCATTTTTAGTTTTTTAAGGAAACCCCATACTGTTTT
>PVIW01008861.1:0-56810 GCA_004026585.1 Noctilio leporinus
TGCCTCTGCCTCCCCCTTCCCCCCAACTCCTTTCCCCCTGACCACTGAAGGCCTATTCACTGTATTCATATATTTGGTTCTGTTTTGTTTGTTGTTAGTTTTGTTCATTATTGTCCTGTAATGGGTGAGATCATATGATATTTGTTCTTCACTGACTGGCTTATTTCACTAAGCATAATACTCTCTAGTTCCATCCATGTTATTGCAAAGGGTACAAGTTCCTTCTTTCTTTCTGCTATATAGAATTCTATTGTGTAAATGTACCAAAGTTTTTTGATCCAATCATCCACTGATGGGCACTTAGGCTGTTTTCAGCACTTGCTTATTGTAAATATTGCTGCTATGAACATAGGTGTACATAGGTTCTTTACTCTTAACTCTTATTCATGCCTAATAGAAACATAAGCCTATGCTAGTTCTACTCAGTTTCGGTGGCAAACATTTAGATGAGAAAACACATAAACTTGAGAAATTAGTCTCTTTAATACACTTACTTTTGGATAAAGTGAAACTATGAAGTGATCACTTAAACTTGTTTACCAATAGAGTGCAGTAAACAACTTCTCAGGAAGGTTTACTGTCCCTTAGTATCTTCAGAACTCTTTCACTGAACTCCCTAACTTAAGGTCTTATTTTTAAGATGTGGATATAATTTTGCTTTATTTTGTTGGGTTTATGTTTATATTTTTTCCACCCTGCTATATAAGGAATGAGAGCAAAGCCAACTGTGTTTTAGGAATGATCAAGTTGCACACACAAACACACACACTGATACACATATATAAACTTTGTGGGAAGTTCAAGATTTATGAATCATAATTTGGATATTTGCACAGTTATAAAGGAAGGATAAAATAGAGGTGCTTCATAAATTATAGATGCTGCTAATGTTTAAAATGATAAAGCATTTATGTTGAATGCCAAAGTTTTATTTCGTTCTCGTTACTTAGTCCTGGGTCAGTATAACTGGTACATGTGAAAAAGCAATTACTATGTGAAAATCCTTTGCTTTGATAAACTTCCTAATAATGGTATTATGACAATATCCTAAAGCTAACATAGTCTAGAACTTTATCTTCAATATCTGCAATTCTTTGTTTCTGTGTTTACCAGGGTATCTCTGAGGTCAAAATTGATCCAGCTACATTCATTGTTGAAGCTCCTGGTACATTAGAACATAATTAAATGTCTAATGTGCTCATTAAATTTTTGACATATTGAGAATTTTAATTGAATGAACACCTTTTTCATTCAATAATTTCAATGTTTCTCAGATAGACATAACTTCAAAGTCTAGATCCGAGGTCCTTTGAGAAGGTGAGGTCCAGACCAAATGGCTCTCATAGACCCTTCGATGTTAGACTGACCTCCATCCACAGTGATTGTGTGACTGTGAATATGTACCTTTTAGTCTCTGCCTCTGTTCCCCATATCTTTTTGTAACTCTGTCATCAGGTTGGCAGCGGTGTACCTGCCACCATCGCCTGATGCATCCTGTTTTATTATGTTAGACTCACTCCCCTTCGCCTCCTCCTTGGGTTTTAGCAAGTAAACCTTTGTAACTTTTATTGGCATGAATTATCCTGCCAAGTGAAGTATTTCTAAACAACAATTGAATTTCTGAGCTAATTAATCAATTGTGTCAAATTAATTATGTATAATTCAAGTGTGATTAAACCACATTTAGAATGTTGAGCCCTGATTCCCATTGGGTAAGTGAAAAAGAGATCCACTATGGATGACTGAGCCTTCAACACAATTTCACCCTTAAATTATTAGACTGTGATTTATGGTAACATCTGTTTCTGATACCATATCATTTCCTTAAATTGCATATTTCCCTTATGTCAAAATCAGATTCATTCCATTTTTATTATGGCTTTGGAGAATAATGTATAATTAGTAACACTTATTTCAAAATCTGTAACCACCTGTACAGTCTAATTTGCATAATAAAAAGGTAGGGTAATCAGCAGCACAACAACGATTCTATACTCAGGTAGGTTAATGGAGAATTTAGTTGGTGAGTAGAGAAAAGTAAAGTCTCTTGGAATTAAAATGAACCTTACATTTAAATAATGATTTTAAGAATGAACACCTGTAATTTCAGTGTCACACATCACTAATTTCCCTGAAATTGTATTTATTGTCTATAACTTGAGACAACTGTAATAGAATAAACAAAAATAAAAAAATAAAAGACTCAAAATAATATGTTACATAAGTGAAGCATTAAGTAAATAATAGATGCAGAGAAATTAAGTCAAATATATCTGTATATTTTTCTCCTTTTATGTTGATTGTATAAAATATTATTAAAGTATGTTTCTTTGAAATACATTGCTCTGATATGCATATTAAGGTGCATGTGCCTTAAATGAAATTTACAACTTAATTTTTAAATCCAATTTACATGGAACTTCAAAACTCTCACTGTATTAATAGAATTATCACCAAGGAAATTTTATGTTTCCCTTAAGGAACTTGACGTCTTTTCATCATTTTCAGATGATTTACCCTGTAAAAATTAAGCATGTTACATTATGTCTGATGATTAAGTCATTGATTGAATTGTACAAAGGAAAAACAGTTGGCATTAGGGCAACCTGCTGAATTTCTATTGGCTCTGAAGAACAAGCTTACTCAGAGTAAAACCTGTAAATTCTGTAAGACAATTTGCTAGACTCCTAAGACATCTCTATATTGATTTTCTTCCCACACCCATTTCTTGCTGTTTGGTAAACTGTGAAAGTAAAGGCCAGCTGAACCTGTGCTGTAATTAAAGACATTGATTGGCATTGTCTCTGTTGAGAACTAATGATTCAAGTACCATTCTTGGGGGTTCTAGATGTTATTATACCCAGGAAAGAAGGCCTTTTCTACTGGAGTCTTTACTAATCTATTGTATATCTGGTCCCTCCAAACTTGTCTCCCTACTCTGACCAATAGGATAGAGTCTCAGATATTAGAGTCACCCTCACCTTGACCAAAGTGTCTTTAGGGATCATTGTCCCAGTGGGTGTGAAAAGGTGATATAGCTGCATAATTCAGTTATTCTTCCTTGTCAGAACTTTGATCAAGAAAGCCTGTTATAGCTAATGTCTATCAAGATTTACACATTTCTACTTTTTCTTGATCTATGAGCCTGTCCAGCTTAAACTGAACATGTATGTCTGTTTTCCCAAGAAAATCAAAGAGTTTGGGATTAGAGAATGAGGTAATGGCATTTCAGATATTATACTTGTGAAAATTAACTCACATTCATTCTTTCAAAAACTCTTTCATATTAGTTTTCTTTTCCCCCTCTCCTTGCATACCAGTAGAATGTCACTTAGATCCTTTGGTGCAGAAAGCTTTAATTCAAGACATGGTTGAGGATTTATGAGCATATATCTGGCACTGTATACTTCTTTTATCCAGAAAATTAGAGGTGTGTGTTGCTAAGGTTTTAAGAGCTCTTTATACACTCCTACTCATTTTCTTTCACTATCCCCACAGCTATCTCTGCCCCAGAACATCACAGCTATGGGTCCAGGGTCTTCAGGTTCTCTCTGTGGCTTATGTCCTTTGTTGGGTATCATACAGCCTTGTCCTCTTTTGATATTTTATCTTAGCATTTGAATTTTTGGTACCCAAGAGCTGAACTTTTTGACCAGGGAATGAGGAGCAAGAAATGTAAGAGTCTGGAAGTAGAGAGGAAAATAATGATTCTGGGGAAGACCTGTCTAGGACCTGTGATCTGTGATCTGTAGAGATGTACTTAGGGGAAAAGGCAGTGAAAGTGGGGAGTAGGGGTGCAAGAGGAGGGGAAGAGAAGGGAGGGGAAGGCATATGCAGATAGAGCTGATTAAATATACCATTCACCATTTTAAAGCAAACATTTATTATATGGCACATATGTGGTCATAGAGTAGAATTGTATATAGCTAACTCTCAAGGAGATACTGAAGAACTTGAAAAAAGAAAAGCCAGAACTTCATTTGGCTACGTACATTGAAAACTGATTGTATTAACGAGAATTGTTTATTATCTATGGCTAATCATCATGAACAGACTAATGACTATGGATATTGTGAATGCACTTATTTGACTTTTACTAAACTGTTGATATATTTAATTTACTTCAACTTTAATGCTTGATTGCTCAGAACACAAATGTGTAGGCCATGTTGCATGAGCACTATTCATTCTTAAAATTCTTCATTACTGAAGTAGGAAAGTTTCAAAAATCAACTATAAAGTCATGTTATTCTCTTAGAATCACTGTGGGGTTTGATATTCTATATATATATATATATATATATACACACATATATATATTAGATTTTATTTATTATTTTTAGAGAGAGGGTAAGGGAGAGAGACATCAATGTGTGGTTGCCTTTCACTTGCCACCAGCTACAGACCTGGCTGGAGACCTGGCTTGCAACCTGTCAGCATATATATTGAAAGGCATTATTCTATTTATTTATTTATCCATATAATTTGATTTGACTTAATTATAAAATGGTATGTTTCTTTAAATATATTTAGATGCCTGGGTTAGAAGGAAAGAAGGAAAACCAGTTTTTGGTCTTTATTTCATGAATAAGTACATATGTTCTGGAATATTGTTGAGTTTCAACATGGGAATAGTTACTCCTTGCCTTTGTCTTCATTCTAATTCAGATACATCAGATTCTCAGATTTTCTGGGAGTAGACATGTTCTTAACTTTTCCATCCATTTCATAAGTTGAGTCAAGAGAAAGAAAGTGTTACACTTCATATCTGATATGCCATTTATTAATGTTTTAATCAAGATATAAAGATATCCTCCCTATAGATTAATGCTGAAAGAATAAAAATAAATTTAGCTAAACACTCCCATGATTCTGTTGTCAAGTCATTGTTTCAAATTAAATTTTAAAATAATTTATTTATTATTTTCAGAGTGAGGGGAAGGGAGACAGGCAGAGAGGGAGAGAGGCATCAATGTATTGTTGCCTTTCACCTGCCTCCAGCCACGGACCTGGCTGGGGACCTGGCTTGCAACCTGGTTATGTGCCCTGACTGGGAATAGAACCAGCGACCTTTGGGTTCACAGGCTGGCACCTTATCCACTGTGCCACCAGTCAGGGCTAAAGTTAATTACTTTATAACATGTAAAACTTGGGGTCAAAATTAGCTGTAAAAGCATAGCGTTCTGTATGAAAATATTATTAGCCTATAGAAAAATACTGTAAATTTAAGTATTCTACCAGTGCTCAACTTAAAAATAAATAATTGACTATCAGTATATCGAATCACTAAGTTTATCTCCTTTTTGTATTTTTTAAACCTTTTAAAAGAGGTAAAAATGCTATTAAAAAATAAATTTCTTTACATTAACCTTAGAGGATTTTTTTTCTTATCCTATTTTTTTAATTTAATTTTATTGTTGTTGTATTACACCCATCCCCTTTTTCCTCCTCAATGTCCCCTTCCCCACTCACCCACTTCCCCCCAACCTTAGAGTTTTTATTACATGATTTTCTTCTTGTTGCTGAAATTCTAGTCATTTAAAATATTCAACATGGGCATGATGCTGTTATGGTTAAGTTAGATTACTGTGTTTTATAGAAGGAAAATATATAGGTAATACTTGCAAAGCACAGTGTATCATGATACTGGTAATATTTTTAGGAGTGGAAGGGATATTTGCGGCTACTGTGTCATCCCTTAATCATAGCTATTGTCTTTTTAAACTTTTGACCCTGGAAAGGCAGAACAAGGAGAGGTTTTAGGGTCTCAGCTTCTCAATAGCTGGGAAACTGGACAATGTAAGAAGATACCCTTCGGTCCTTTAGCTGCTGCTGTACCTGTGACCTGGGGAGTTGAAAGAGAGCTTTTATAGGATAAAAATAATTTGCAACTTATCATAAGTCCTGAGAAGAGGAAATAAGATGACTAAATCTGAAACCTTAGGCTGTTCCTTCTATTGTCCTCATGCCCATGAAAGCTGTGGGCAACTCCAGTGAGGCATGACCCCAAGGACAGCAGTATCTCCTCTGTCCACCTGTCTCTTCAGGGAGCCATCTGTCATTCCCTGGCCATCGGTGCCCAGGTGGAGAGCTAATATCTGATTCTCCCTAAATTTTAGATTGTAAGTTCCTCAAGTTGGATTTAAAGTTGTTTCCCAGTGGCTCCCTTCCCTGTTCAGTTAACTTTCTCTTCACACCAGCTGAGGCAGGACATGCCACGTTTAAATATTTGGCCCACTGAAATTAGATTAAATATGCATTTTTCCTATGGTTTGTGAGGCTTTCCTTGGCCTGATCTTGCCCATGACTCATTCCTTAATGCCACCTCTAATTCTTTATTATGTCCCAGCAGCAAATAAATGAATACAAATGGAAAACCAACTATTACATCACATTGTACACATTTACTTGATGATAACTCTAAACCCCTTGCACCTATTGATGAACATATCCTTTTGGCTGTATATTCAAAATGCTTTCCTGACAGCACTGCTGCTTTCCGTGGGCAAGACATTAATCTTAGTGACAGCCATTCTTGTTGTCTCTCTCCTAGACTTATGCAGCAGCCACTTCTTTCATGCTCTGTTTCTGCTGTCTGTCTTCTACCATCACCATCTAGAACCAGTGGTCCTTCAGAAACATGGTCTGATCATGCCATACACTGGGTGAGAATCTCTTGGTGGCTTATTGTTACACATAACTCTTCTTTGTAGCCTACAAAATCTTAGAAGACTTTGCTTTCGTCTTGTGATCTCCCTTTGTAACACTTACTGTCCTTCACTCCTATCCAGCCAGGTGGTCTTAGTCATTCTTGCCATAGGAACTTTCCAACATTGTTTCTTTCAACTAGAATATTCTTACCTTAGACCTTGACTCTGAATCTATTCTCTACTCAAATGTCTTCTCCTCTGAAAGACTCCCCAAACCACTCTATCTAAAAAAGCATCCTGTATTACCTATCCTGTATTGCCTATCCTATTTCACTTTCCTTTAAAGGACGTACCACTAGCTAACATTATATATTTTTCCTCTCAGTGATTTCCTTTAATGTAAGCTTTGGGAAAGCAGAGGTTGGCTGAATTGGTTACCTCATACTCAGAGTTTACAAGAGTGCTGGCCATGTAATTAGCAAATCAGATAATATTTTTTGGAGTGAATGAATGTTTATTTTTCATAAAGTGGAAGAAATCTTCATAAATGAAAATAGAAATTCCAAATGGCCAGTAATTTCCTTAGCAGTTATTGGTTGTTGTTCTTGAATATGTGGCTTACATTAATGAACGATTTTCCTAGAGACCAACCCCAGTAAAGCTTTTGTTACTCTTAGATAGCTGGAAGGTTTACTCAAGTTATCAGTATTTCAGTGGCTTGGCACTGGTAGGAGGAGATGATATGGGAGTGAAAGAGCTTATGAGAGGGAGTTTATATATAGAGTAGGTCAATGGGTCTAAAAAATGAGCTATGTTTTGCCAGGTCTGTATGGTGGTAGATTTAGGTAGAGAAAGGCACTCTCCCTTTGGGACCATTAATAATCGATATGGTAAGGTCCTGAGTTTGCTATAACCCAAGGAGTTAACCTGTCTCTATAAATGCCTGCTTTAAGATTATTAAGACTTCATGGTGTTGTTTGCCCAGCAGCATTCAATTGAGTCAGAAGGCACTGAGTCAGAGGCCCGTGTCTTTCTGCATGTGGCCATCCTGCACTGTCAGGAGCCCTTCAAGTGACTGGGGAAAAAGGAAGACAAATGAGAAACACAGGTTTAATATTAGCAACCATTGTACTGACTTTACAGTGCTTATTTTGAGAATGTGGTTATTGTAAAAAAACATTTTTATACATCGTCAAACATAATATTCCTTCAATTTCTATTGTGATTGCCAAAGAGATATATCCGTATTCCTTTCTAAAAGAAAAAATGGATTCTTCAGCTCAAATTGGATTTTGTGTTTCTTAACTCTGTTAACATCATGCATAGAGCAGAAATATATTAACTGAACTATGAAAATACTTGCTAACTTGTATAACTTTGGTTCAAGATGACTGGAGTGGCTAGGGGAAATTTTTTATTTTAAAAAAATTTTCCCTCCAAAAAAGATATTATCTTAGTGAATTTAGGCAAGTATAACAAATGTCATGAACTGAGTGGCCTATAAACTACAAAATTTATTTCTCACAGTTCTGGAGCCTGGGAAGCCCAAGGTTAAGGTGCTGGCTGATTTGTTGTTTCTTCTTGGTTCACAGATGGCTGTCTCCTTGCTATGTCCTTATATGGTGGATAGGGCATGGGGTCCCCTTCCTAAGGGCACATGATCTAATCACTCTCCAAAAGCTCCATCTCCTAATAATATCACATTGAAGATTAGGATTTCAATATAGGAGATTTGAGGGGAGGGACACGCATATGAGGTCTGTCCTGAAAGTATCAGCCACACAAACTTTTAATTCTATTGCCCTTGGCTTAATACTTTCAGGACAGACCTCATATGTAGCACATATCTCTCTTGATCAATCTTTTCTCTTTCTCCCTTCATATTATAGGCATGAATATAATGTAAGTCATAGCTAGGAGTTGTGAAATCTAGGAACTGAGGACTTGTGCTTTTCTAACAAGATTAAACACTATGAGTCCCAGCTGATCATTGTCACGTGGGTTGGCTATAATGCAAGATTAGATAAATATTAAAAAATAAACTGGAAACATTACACGAAACTTCTATATATTAATATTGAACACCTAATTTACCCTTTTGAAGGACACATTTGCAGGTCAACACTCAGCAGCATACCCCACATTGAAGATCCCAATAAGCCCATTTTGGCTTATGGCCATCATTTTGCTCTCATTGAAATCTGATGGTATCCATCTTACATGTTGGTCCCGTTCATATCCCTGGCAACGCAGATGTGCTCAACAAGCCCTTGTTATTGTTGTTCACCTTGTGGAGGGACTACTCTTCCCCCAAGATTGTCTATATTCTTTCTCCCTGAAGCATTCAACAAGTCTGAATGGGATAGGAAGCTCTGACTTTCTATCCAGAGTCCCTTCTCCAGCTGGATATGGTGAGCGGAGATGGAGACCCTGCCTCAGGTATATGAGGTCTGTCCTGAAAGCATTGAGCTAATTCAATATAATTAAAACAGTTTGGGTGGCCGATACTTTCGGGACAGACTTCCTATAACTCCTTGACCATTCTGAAATGCTATCTGTGTATAATTTCAACTCAAAGGTCCTCTTACAGGGTATCTTTGAACACATTTTCTTTCCACTATAAATCCATTGTGTATTCTCCCTTGCTGTATGCCTGGGCCACAGACATTTGCCATATGTTTTCTTTAGGTGGAAGCATGACCTCAGCCTCTCAAGGTGAAAGTTATATGTGATGAGAGGCCCACTTTGAGCTCTAGACCCCCTTACTGCATAAACATTCCTTAGACTCTTTCTAGGTGAATGAGAGCCCTAATGATGGACCCCACTGATAACTAGTGCAAAGTAGCCCTTGTATTTATTTATTTATTTATTTTCAGGGTTGACAACCAAGGCAATAATGTCAGGGTGTTTTTGGAAGTGAGGCAGAGGAAAATATCTTCAACTCTTGTTCCTATTCAAAAAATATAGTGGTGAGTGCCGTTTCCTTGCTTGCCTATCTTTACCAAACACCGCACTGGTAGAATTAGAGGCATATGCAGTGGCCAATGCAAAATAGACCTGTGTTTTGTTCCCTTGTCCCTTTCTGCAGTCTGCAGTTGTAGCTATTGCACTTGGTGATCAGAAATGCACTCTAAACCTGGAAGTGGCACTCTAGTAAAGGAGGCAAAGCAGAAGGCAAAGAAAAACATAGTGTCATAAATGCAGTGAGTTTCCTCCTGTGTCCCATTTTCCATAACAACAACAAGGAAATAAGTCTTAAAACTGTACATAAAGGCTTTCTTGCTGCATACTACTATGATTCTTGATTCATTAAATCATTTTGCCGTGATCAAACTTGTTTAAAGTTCACATGCTCTTGGGCTAGAAAAACACTTTAGAAGAAATGCGAACAATCATAGCACAATTGCCAGCATATCATTAGTGGTATTTTTCAGCATAATGCAGTTTCTGTTCTAGTCTACTCCCCTTCCTGAATACTTTACATCTGTAGGCATATGCAAATGCCAATCCCTAATAAATTCTTATTGTGTAAACACTAGGGCTATATTTACTTGCCAGAATATTCATAATATTAGGTGTCTCGTACAAACCTTTTATATTATGGCTGAGGTTGCATTGGAGAAATGATGGTGTACACCAAGAATGACCACTGCTACTTGCCATTTATGGAATGACAGATAATAGATGAGTATGCATTTTAAACATCTAGTAATAAAGCTTTCACCTTTCTGCGACTTCTTATAATGTTGATAAGCATTAGTGTTGAACTTCTACAAAGACTGACATAATACTTTACAGGCTTTAGTTTTACACCAACACACTGTTTTCTCCATCCTGCTACATGGTATCCCATCTTGTCCCATTGCCTTCCATTCTTTGTGCACATTTACATGCGCACACAGGAGGGTGAACTTTTGGAAGAGCTGTTTGTATAATCATGAAATACAATTTCTACAAGGTGAATTGTTCAAGAAGAAACTGGTTCTTAAACCATTACTTTAAACCAGGGACCGCATTTCAGTATGTACAGGGTGTGACAAAAGTAAGTTTACACGTGTTTAAATAAGAAATAATACAATATAAGGATAAACTGTTTCACATACTCACAACTGTAAGTGGACTTTTGCCTCGCCCTGTATGTGATGAAAAGTACAATTTGGTGTTTTCAGCCAGCAATAGAGGGCTTGAAAAAAAGTAAAAAAATGGTAAAAGTATACACTTACCAACATTATGTACAAATGATTGTAAACTTAGAGCACTTGTAAATAAATCCAAGAGGCAGTAGAAACTGAAACTATAAATAAGGTTATAAAGGACTTAGAAAAAAACTCATGGACTCTAAACACTCTGTAAGGAGAGCTAAGGAAATGAGAAAAGTATCTGACTCTGAAATGATGAATGTCAAATACGCTATCCCAAAATTCATTAATCCCCTCCATCAGAGACTTTTCTTCAGACAATAATTCTAGACTAAAGTGATGAATTGTAGGACTTCATATAAAATGTATTATCACACCAACATATGTTCTAAAACAACCAAATGAAAACCCACATAATCTTCCAGAGTAAATAAGATTTGAAAATAAATGCTAAGTATTTGATTGATGTGATACTGTTAGAGCACCAATTTTCAAATGTGTGTCAAAGAATTTTCAAAACATGCAATATCTGACTTTTACAAGTTAGTCAGGGGAGCTGACCTTTTTTCCCTAAATTGTCAAATAGAATAAAATGACAACAGCCAACACAACAATAGTGGTCCAGTGTAAATGAATCCAAATTATACCTATATTTTTTCTTAGATCAGCAAAAAATACATTTTTTTGGTGTGCAACAGAATTTTAGTAATTAGTGTATATGTACCATAAGATGGAACAGGTTGAAAATTGCTATCTTGAAGGTTTTCATTCAGTTAAACTAAACAAAATGTTTATTTACCAGTTGTTTTATGATTAATTATAAAATGGTTAGATTGTATATAAAAGTAATTTTATCTTTTTTCATTAATGTACAGTATAAAAAGGGATAAAGTAACAATGTGAACATCTAAACTGTTTGATGTAGACATTTAAATACTTTCTTTTTAATATATATTTTTTATTCATTATTTTTAGAGAGAAGAGCAGGGAGGGAGGAAGAAAGGGAAACATCAATGTATGGTTGCCTTTCACCTGCCTCCAGCTAAGGACATGGCTTGCAACCTGGTTATGTGCCCTGACTGGGAATCGAACCAACCACCCTTGGGTTTGCAGGCCAGCTCCAATCCACACCAGCCCAGGCTAAATAGTTTACTTTTTAATTAATTTTTTACCTGCCTCATTAAAATACTAATTTTAATAAAGCTTTTACTGGCATACTTCCACTATGTTAAAAATCATATATTAAACTCTATTTATATATCCTTAAAATAACTGAACCTCTAGTCATCAACAGTTTTGGTGTAATGCTAGTCAAATAATGGAGTCTTTAAATTATATTTTGCTAAGTTACATATATACAGCATGTGTGTGTATGCACACACATAACATGTATCACTTGCACACATACATATTAGATATGCACCATCATCATCAGGGCTGAGACCCCATGCAGCATAAGCAACTGCTTACTAGAAAAACACTTTAAAGAATTTCTTTATTTCTACTTAGAGAGAGAGGGAAGGGGAGGGAGAAAAAAAGGGAGAGAAGTATCGATGTGTGAGGAAATACTGATCAGTTGTCCCTTGTGTACCAAACCCACAATCCAGGCATGTGCCCTGACTGGAAATCAGGTCAGAGAAATTTCACTAAGCCATGCCAGCCAAGGCTAGACAAATGTTTTAAGATGCCTTTTGGTGATCTCATTTACCTTCAAGGCAATATTTCCTGTTTTTTGGATTGAGAAAATACAAGGGGGAAGAGGTGAACTAAAGAACCATAGGTAAAACTCTTCCCTTCAAATGCCCTCAAGCTGAAATAAAGTTCTCAGCTTTGAACACAGCTCAAATGCCATTGGAATGTTTCTGCCTGTTACAGAAAAGTTTTGAGAGAAAAAAGTCTTGTTCAGAGAGGTACCTTAGTGTAGTAGTTTGGATCCTGGTTTCAAAACCTGGTTTTACCCCTGGTATAGCCAGGGGTAAACCTGGCTGGTGGCACAGTGGATAAGGTGACCACCTGCGAACCAAAGGTCACTGGTCCAATTCCCAGCCAGGGCACATAAACAGGTTGCAAGCCAGGTCTCCAGCCAGGTCTGTAGCTGGAGGCAGGTGAAAGGCAACCATATGTTGATGTCTGTCTCCCTCTCTGCCTGTCTGCCTTCCCTGCTCTCTAAAAATAATAAATAAAATCTTAAAAAACAAAACAAAACTGGACTCTATCCCTTATCATTGTGTGGCTTTAAAAGTTGCCTCACCTCTCTCTCTCTCACTTATAAAGTGGCTGTAATAATAGCACCAATGTTGTTATAGTGTTGTTATGAGAATTAAATAAATTAGTAGCTATAAGATACAATTGCAATATAGCAAACATGGAAAAGGAGATAGATAGATCTGAATAGAAAGTAAAAATAAGAAAGCAGATGCTCAAGCAAACTTCTATAATGTCTATTTTCAAGTCCCAGAACTAACCTTCCAAAATTGTTCATCTGAATTCTAAGAAGGCACTCAATATTATTGATTAAATATTTAAGTTATATTTATTATAGCTCATATATTCATTTTTAGATGGGTACGACTTATGAGGCAGCTAAGTTGTAATGTTATGTGGGGTATGTACAATTTTGTACTGCATTTAAGTTGTATAATCACCAGATACTGTTCATTTATGCCCATTTTATAAAGACTAGGAATATAATGATGATATTTTAAATTATTATATATGCCTAACCTTGTTCTCTCTTTGCCTTTATAACATATTGTTTATCATTCCTCTGATTTAGTTGAAGATAAAGCCTTGCTTAGGAATAAAATATGCAACTACAAAATTATTCCTAGGGAAAATACAAGCTGTTTTCTGGTATGATTTCCAAGAATGCAGGGGTGTAAAATAGAATGAATTTTTTTATTTATTTGAAGACTATCTCAGCTTTCAATTTTACCTTGTTTGTTCTAGTAACTTATAACTTAGTAAGTCAACATTTCATCGTTCTACTACAAGTGTTTATCCATCTCTTGATCCTTCCGTTGCCTTTCCTTGACCCTTCTCTACTTTCATTAAATTTAATTAGTATCAATTTTCTGTGTCAGTAACATTGGATTGCTCTATAAGGCTATATGAATTAACTCTGATGGTTTCAATGTAAATGCTAGTCATCCCAGCTCAGATGTAGAAAAACTGTTTAAAAATCATCTCAGCTATACTACATAATTTCTCTCTCATCTTTATCATATCTCAGTTTCTTCATTTCATTACAGAAAGGACATGGGGATGTAGAAAGGACATATAGTATAAGAGTTCCAAAAATGATCAAAAGTTTGAAAAATAATTCTTAAGTGAAAATGTCCAATGGGTTTTGGACTGTTGCCCAGCCACCTTCCCCAACTCACATTCACCCAGTATCCATCTAGTCTTCCTTACCCTGTCTGGAAGCTCAGCTTCCCTGCTGTCTCTGGACACAGGCCAGCCCACATTGAAAACTAAATGGGCCGCAGCCATTTCTTACCTAGCAGAGTCAAGCTAACCATGTTTCCCAGTCCCATTATCTGGGCTTTTCTGGTTTTGTTCCTTTGCTCATGTTCTCACCTTGTACCTGTCATCAATCTCCTATCTTTCTAACTTTGAGTCCTTATTTAAATGCATTGACCAGCTAACCATTTTCTCTTGGATTTTCTTGTTTGTTTTCACCACATCTTTGTTTCCTGAGCTAATCTTCCTTTTATGCAGAATGTCTGTGTATTTAGCTTTTGCTCAGTATTGAGAATGTCTGACTAGCACATGTAATCTGTTTTTGAGAGATAATATCCACCCATTGCCCCTATAAATCCGTGAAGTGACATCCTCCCTGGCACCTATGTAGCTATTGAATCCAGGAATGTCCTAAGATGGCCAGAGATGCCAAAATCAAAGGTGCACTCTGAGAACTTGAACTTGGCAATCAAGAAGTAGAGACAAGTTTGTCATAATAGGTGACTTTTAGTTTATGGTAAAAGGCAAGATTAGAAATGGTCTTACAGTATTTGGAGATTAGTTTTGAGAGATCAGAAAAGGAAATTTAGGTTTGGGAATGATCACTTATTGTATTATGATAAGTCCTTTCCTGCAGTCCAAAAACCTATGTTGTCTCCCAGTGCCACCAACATTGGCTCCTAATTCTTACAGTATTATTCAAGACTCTATGATAGGTATGCATTCCTTTCAATCCCCACATGCTGTGCTCCCCTACTCATATCCTGCAATCTAATAAAACCAAGCTACTTTGTTTTCAAAATTCTTCCAATAGGCATCTTGGTGCTTTTGTTCATTTTGTTTTCCATAGTTGGAATGACCTCATTTCCATCTATCAGAATACTATCTGTCTTTTGAAGACAGATTTCAGATGCCACTCGCAATAAAACAGACTAATTAATTGGAGGGGCTCAACATTCTTAAATGCTAAAACAGTTAAAATGTTAGCACACATCACTGAGAGAGTAATATATTAGGTGCAGGCAAGCCTGGGGTGCTAGTTGGCATGTTGCTTAAGGCAGGGCTGGCTGCTAAAACCACCCCTCCCTGGTCTTGGCTATGATTTGACGCCACCTGCTGGTCAGGGTCCATAAAAAGGCTTGAATACCCCTGGGGATAATTCTGCAGTTGGCTGAAACTTCCAGGACAATGGCGGCATTTTCAGGAATCTTCTCTTTGGTGAATGGTCCTTTTGTCAGCTTCACCCAGGGAATTCTGGCTGGGAGAATAATGGACTTGCAGGGGCACTTACCTGCTTTCTTGCTTTCTGAAATTTCTGAAATCAGTTATGAAATTTAGTTGCTTGCTCAGTCCCAGTTCTGCCTAGTCTTCTTCTCCTTCCGGTTAACCGGCTACATGCCCCCCCCTCCCCCCCAAGAGAAGAGCTTGAATTCTAAGCATGTCCTTACCCCACTGTTTTGAGGAAGAGGCCCAGGTAATGTGTAGATACCAACTGCCAATTACTTGACCATCCTTATTTGCATCACTGCCAACATACCTTTTCACAGAAATTTATTGCATGTGTATTGTATGTTTCACCAGGGCAATGATTATCTTTGCCATCCATCCCTGATACAGCCAGGGACATGGTGTATCGATACACTGGGTGCTCAATAGTTTGTTATTCGAATTGAAGCTGGGACTGAGCTCCCCTCCCGAGAAGACAATTGTAGATGGTGGATTTTCTTAGGAAAAGTTCCTGATGGCAACAGAAACAAGACACCATAGTTCATTTGTTGGTGTAGCAAGAATACCCAACATAGTTGAGCAAGTCACGTAACTTGGAGCTTTGAGATCATCTTTAAAATACCAACATTAGTGCCTCCCACAGAGGCTATTTTTCACTTAACAAGTATGTGTTAGTCACTTACCATGTGCCAAGTATTAGGAATACTAAAGTGAAAACCACAGGTACAGTTCTAGATCTCATGACATTCTGTAATCTGAAATAGGATTATTTAGAGTTTTAACTAGTAAAATATCAAAGACATGGTTTACATAAATATTATAACAGCTCCTCTAGTCTTACAGAATTAAAAAAAAAATCCTCTGGCTTCCGTTTAGGGGTAACTATCCTTATATTCCCTTTCAGTAAGTTCCAAAAGTACTTGTCCAGCTACAAGAAAACACACAGCTGTTCTTAGGTATAACTGGGATAGGCAACACGTTTGTTATGTTTTGAGAAGCACTTGGGTAGCTTCCTGTAGTTTCCTTCAGAAGCAGCCTTATCTACATATTCCAAGTTCACTTTCAGAAGTATACAATGCATGTGGACGTGTACAGGTCTATATTTTAAGCTATGCCAACTCTGAGAGTTTTCTTTGAAATGGAAACTGTTATGTAGGAAATAAAAACATTCAGTTATAAATATAATTAGTTTCTTTGATTTGTCTCTTCATGGAACCTGCCTGAGATCACTGGAAAGCTAAGCAAGCACCATTTCTGAGTTTAAGAAACTTAAAAGATATCCTCTTTCTACTTTACTACTCTGTTTTTTGTTACTTTATCCTATCTGTCATTTCAGCTTTTCATGTACACATTCATGTTTGAAGTATATGTGGTCAAAATGGTGCTGGAGCCCTGGCTGGTGGCTCAGTGGATAGGGGCCGGTCTGTGAACCCAAAGGTCACCAGTTTGATTCCCAGCCAGGGCACAAAACCAGGTTGCAAGCCAGGTCTCCAGCAGGGTCCATAGCTGGAGGTAGGTGAAAGGCAACCACACATTGATGTTTCTGTCCCTCTCTGCCTCTCTCCCTTACCCTCTCTCTACAAATAATAAATAAATCTTTTTAAAAAATTGAAAAAGAAAGAAAGAAATGGTCCTGGGAAAATCTTGCCTGTGGCTTTTCACCTCCACCTGTAGGAGGCAATCTATCTAGAATACAGAAATTAAACATGGCCAGTGTTTCATCACTTAAACAACATGACAAAATGTTCATATATATGTGTTTATAATACATATATACATATATATTTATGTGTATATGTATAAGTGTAATATACACATCCACACATTAGTTCTGAGTACATACTTGCTCCTTATAAGCAATATAGCAAAATATAGGATTGACATTCTTCTTTCTTTTATTGAGCCAACTCTCTGAATACCAGCAAGCCATATTGCTCATCAAAAGAGACATGGAAAGTGCTCTGAGGACCTGGTGTGCTTGATCATGGCATCAGCACACAACTCACTGTGTCTATAAAGTAACACTCGGAGGGCTCCTTAACAAGAGGAGAAGAGGCTTCAGGTGCCTCTCAGGAGATGAAGTGATGAATTCTGGAGGCACACTTTCAACAGATGGACATGGCATTAAGGAGGCAGCCACAAAAGGCAGCAGGTGGTGGAGGCAGCGGGAAAGTAATGCCACTTGTGGGAGCACTTGACATTAATTATACCTGTTGAAATTCTTGCCCAGCCTTTTGTTTCCAAATGTGGTCTCAACAGATTCACTGGGAGGAGGGAGGGCAAAGAAGCTAAGAATCATAAGCAGGAAATGGAGCACTTGTGTTGTAAGAACAGAGAGAGGGGGCGGGGGAGGGGGAGCTTCTCCGGTGTGGTCTCCAATGAATCACCTGTGCAGTAAGAGAAGTCAGGCACGTGGTTACTTATGGCGATCCGGTGATTCCATCTTGGAGCTTAGCAGGACAATTTAGAAACTGAACGTTTCAAGCTGGAGTACACATTTAGTTTTTCGGAAATTAAACATGTTCCTCTATGCATGAAGAGATTAAATATATATATATATATTTTTCATTTTGGATCATCTGAACACATTTTAAAATGCTTTCTTCTGTTTGGTGTTTTTTTTCAATACTTAAGATTCTTCATTTGTTTGTACCTTTAGAATTTGATCCTAATTTCCCCTCGGTGGTGCCCTTGTCAACCAGCACAGCCTGCGTCTCCTGCTTCACCAGGGCACAGTTCCATTCATAACAAATTCTGACCATTGTCTGAAACTACCTGGGTGCCTCTTGGCTTTGCTCAAGGCAAACCAAGGAATGCCTTGGTTTGACTCTCAAACTTCTGCTTATCATTAAATGTCAACTTAAGACTTAAATCTTCAGCAAAGATTTCAGTGAGTGACCCAGGTAGACTCAAGCCTTCTATTCACCCCAAAGTCATAGGACCTGCACATTCCTCTGTGAGGTGTCTGTCACCCAGTGTTGTGTGGCTGTCTCCCTCTCCCCACCTGGGCTGTGAACTCCATGGGGAGAGCCCCATTTCTACTCTTTCTGTGAGTCTTTTCCCTCCCTCCTAGCCCAGAATCAGCCCTTGATTTACTTTCTGAACTTATTCTTTTTGGACTTCAGCTTTCTCATTTGAGAAATGAGAATTTCATGTTAGATTTATTTTTCTCTATTATTTAACAATATAAGTCATATTGTAGTAAGATATGGTTTTAGAAATCTTTATTGTTTGAATACTAAGCCAGGGTGATCAGGTTTTCTGTAAAGTAGCAAAATTATTTGTTTATTAATTCATATTCACTAAATACCTACCATATGCCAGAAGCAGTTTTATTGTTGGAAATAACAATACAAAAGAAAAAGTCGTTGTTTGGATGAAGATGATATTCTAGTTGAGGGAGATTAGTAATCAGTACAGTATATACATAATATATAAGTGGTGATAAATGCATAAAGCAAAATACTGACTAGCACAATTAGAGAGTGCATAGGACAGGATGACAGGAGAGCCAATATTACTTTAGATAGGTAAGTTTTCTCTGAGAAAGACACATTTAGTGTGGAAATAATATAAAAGTAAAATATGTGTCCTGAATGATTTATCATCTGTGTTACATGTAATATATGTTCATTATAATAATTATACTGCACTATATTTAAATAGGAGTCTGTATATGCTTCACTGGAGTTTACTCATTCTTACTGCAGACACAGATCTCCTCCTGGAAATACTCCTGTCCTGTTGAGATGGACACATTGCCTGCTTTCTACTCTGTCTCTTTCCGTTCGTTTGGACGTAAACCTGTGGTTTAATCCCTGCACACTTAATGAATTCCTGTAGTACTATGGTAAAAGTATCTCCTTCAGGCTAGCTAGTTGCCCTCATCACCTCTGTATTAAGTAGTCATTAGATGTGGTGTTGACTGGTGTTGGGAGGTTGGTTGGGAGGGTTCAGAGGATTTTCCTATTGGTTGTCTCCTGCCTCCTGGAGAAGTGAAATATGATGAGATCCTGATAGGTTATGTGTCCATTTTCCACTTGAAAGTTAAACTCTTGTGTATGAAGATTAATATGGTAAAAGTTGATTTACTCCTAAAAAGGCTGTGAAAAGGTGAAAATGGGGCTTTAAAAGTTAATTGTATTCTGGAATGAGATGGACAACATATATATGCTATTATTCAGATTTGATCAATGTGAATTTCTAATATGTCTTTGATTTTAGGGTATCAAAGAACTCCAGGGGTTTTAGTGACAAATAGCACAGTGGAAGGTTAATTGCAAAATGCAAGGGTCTTAATCTACTTTGAAAATTGACAATAGGAGCTAAGTTTTAGCCAGCTGAGTAACTGAGAATACTGCCACTGGGCCCAGTGTCTGAAACATGGATAGTATTGAATAATTGAAGGAAAAAATATAGTTAAAGTGTGGGATTTTGGGATGTCGTAGAATGCTCCGTAAGATAGAATACCATGTTAGCTTGGAGTAGGTGCCTCTTGCCTCATTAATATGGACACGCCCTCGTTCCTACTCAGAAAATACCCACCATTGTTAAAACCCACAACCATTTTCATAAGTATGTAGTAATTTTTCCCTACATTTTTGCCCTTACATCATGTAGTCTTTCTTCTAGTGAGTGGTCCCTTTCCCTGATGTGCAGATCATAGGACTGCAGCTTTCGGCCTGAGATATGTGGCTGTTGTGCTCTCCACCTAGAAAATGGCAAACATATACTGTGCTTAGCATATTGCCTGCTACGTGGTAAGCACACATTATTTGTAAATTTAATATTGTTAGACAAATAAACCAGGGACTTAATACTATCAAATTTAATATTATTAGACAAATAAACCAGGGACTTAATACTGTCAAAATCAGAGCTCAACATGTATAACTTTTATATTTGCCACCAAATTTTCTTTGCCCCTCAGATACCAAAGCAAACATTGTGTTTGAACAATCTAACATTAAAAAACTGATCCATGAGAGTTCTGGCTTCATCTCTAAGCAGTCTTCTCTGTGTGCTGTAGCATCGGCGGGGAAGATGACTATTGTCTTCCAAATACATTATGTCTGCTAGAAGCCATGAAGTCTATTTTCACTGTCAGAACTTACTGGTTTTTTGTTTTTTTTTTTTGTCTCTGATACTCCTCAAAGCTAATAGCTTGCTATTGATGGTTAAAGACCGCAAGCGAAATGAAATATTTCTACAGAATAAGAGACATGTTAGGATTTGAAGTATTGAAGAGAATTTGGAGGTAGGAGAAATGGGGGAAGATACCAGGAGATGGGGAAGAGATGCAGAAGGGCAGGGGAAGGCATCCAGCCTTGTAGAGCCTTCATCCTTCTTGTGTATGGAGCAGGTTCTGGCCTGTCAGTATAGAAGGGAAGAAGGTTGCACATTACCAATAAATGATTCAAGTAGAAGATCCTAGATTTCACCTTCTAGGGTAAGAATGAGTTTATCACCATAGCAAGACTACAGTTTGCTTCCTAGGTTCCTATCTATTCATAGTTCTAGGTTTGCAGTTTTTACTTGTGAAATACGATGAGCTGTTTACCATAGTTATGAATCCTGCCATTCTGTTAGATTCTTGCCCAGAATGTTTGAAGAATTATTAGAGGCTAGAACTCTTCTCATGTAGCTCAGCCCTAAAAATAAAATGAAGTTATTTTAAAATAAAAGTTCCCTAGTTGTTTTAGAGGCTTAAAGCATGTAGTTAGGAAAAAAAAAAATTGTTCCTGGAAATTTTTGACATTGTGGCTAAAAGTCATGAAACCTTTTCACTGTAAGAAGAAAGAAAGAAAAGTGAAATGATGAAAATGAATCTGTAATACCTATCCATTCATCTGTAGAAAGCATTATTAAATCAGAATGAGAACACCCTAATAAAGAAAGGAAATTGAGGAGGTATATTATGAAACATCACAGGATGCACAGAAATGGTTTGTATCTTCTACAGCTGTCTGAGGCGAATGCCATTATAACTCCCTAAATCAGTGAAACTGTAATTCTTCTAAAAAAGATATTTTCTCTGAAAGATGAGAACAAGTCAAGAAATAAGATTTTGTTTTGCTTTTTCAGGTGAAACTTTGAAGTCTAAGGATAGCATTAGGCTTGATCATTTCCTGCTGCGTTTTTTCTTTCCTTTTTTTAGACTAAACCTATGTTTAAGGGGTAATGGCTGTATCAGTTAAAATAAAAATTAACATGGTCTGCTCTGGCTGGTGCCTCAGTAGATAGGCACTGGCCTGCAAACCCAAAGGTCACTGGTTCGATTCCCTAGTCACGGCACATAACCAGGTTGCAAGCCAGGTCTCCAGCCAGGTCCTTAGCTGGAGGCAGATAAAAGGCAACCATACATTGATATTTCTCTCCCTTTCTCCCTCCCTCCCTGCCATTCTCTCTGAAAATAATCAATGCATCTTTTAAAAAATTAGCATGGTCCTTGCAAGCATCATTTTTTAGTGACTTTGATAGAGGCTGTGACGTTTTCAATGGACAACATAGACTGTGCATATAAGTATCAGATTCTTTGAATAACTGGAGAAGAAACCCAATGCCAAAATAAAAGCCTTGGCATTGGCATTGGCATTTTGGTTTGAGCATTTTTAGCTTGTGAAAGAAAAAGGTTGGCCATTGAACTGAGGAATGTGCTTTACAGTGTAACCAGTTTTTGCTAAGGAAAGGTCAGCTGATTCAGAGTTAAGGTTATGCAGCTGAGGTGGAGCATCTCAGTGGGGGCTATTGAAAGGAGACTGATACTATGTCAGACACTATCTTCTATTTCAATTTTAACAGAAATTTCATTAGTACTTAGGGAAGTCGAATGTTATTACCTGCACACCTCTTATTAACATTTGTCTTTTCTTGAGAGCATGTGTCTTGCAGAAGGTAAGGGAAGATAAAGCACTTGTCATTCTTATAATTAATGAAATGTTAGTGTTCTTGACCTCTGCAGCTACTCATCATTAAAGAATTAATTTTCTGGATATGAATCCATTTATTTCCTCATTTGAGCTTATATTTAGTTATTAAGAGAAACAGTATGGAATTTCCTCAAAACTCTAAAAGTAGAACTGCCTTTTGATTCAGCAATTCCACTGCTAGGATTATACCCCAAGAATCCTGAAACACCAATTCAGAAAAATCTTTGCACTTCTATGTTCATTTACAATATTGGCTATTTACAATAGCCAAATGCTGGAAATATCCTAAGTGCCCATCACTAAATGAGTGGATCAAAAAACTTTGGTACATTTACACAATGGAATACTATGCAGCAGAAAAAAGAAGGCACTCCTACCTCTCCCAACAGCATGGATGGATCTGGAGAGTATTATGCTTAATAAAAAAAGCCAGGCAGTGAAAGGCATATGATCTCACCTAATAGAAGAAACTAATGAACAAAATAAATAAATGAGCAAAATAGAACCAGAGACATGGAAATAAGGAACAGACCAATAGTGACCAGAGGGGAGGAGGGGGAGAGGAAGAAGAGGGGAAAGAAAGGGATGACTTTAGTTAAGGAACTAGTATAAATGACCCATGGATATGGATAATAGTGTGGGGACTGACTATGGTAGGTAGGTAGGACAGGGGAGAGCAATGGGGTGGGGGGATGGTACAACTGTAATAGGACAACAAAATAATTTTAAAAGAAAAAAAAAGAGAAACAAAGAAGAAAACTTCAAAGATGGAAGCAGAAAATGAAGTCATTAACATATCTTGCCACCAACCCATTACAAGTAATAGAGAAAATATTGAACTACTTGTTAGGTATTCTTTCTGTAAAGTTAAACAGATAAAATAATATGATTCTAAGAAGTAACAAGTGGTGACTAAATTAATTTTGAAGAAGTATTGTATTTTTAAAGGGGATGGAAATGCTCATGGAATCCAAACTCAATTTATGTTTCCCTTTATTCACCTGAATATGAAAAAAAGTATAGAATTTCTTATTTCCATGTGGGTAAGAAACTTCATAAATGAATCACACCACACCTAAGATAGTCTACTGTACAAAGAGAGCTTTCTGAAATAATATACCTCAATTATGAATGAAAATATTTCTTTATGGAAAACAATTTTAGAAAAGTTACTGGTTCATACACCATTTTTTAGTCAGTTTTTTCCAGAGAGAAGAGCCAACATATAAACATATCAATGCATAGAAGGGGCTTCATTATAAAGAATTGGCTCAGGTGGTTATGGAGTCTGGTGAGTTCAAAGTCTGCAGTGAGACCCAGTGAGGCCAATGGTGCAGTAACAGTCCACTGGCAGTTTGCTTGACAATTTCCTCTTGCTCAGGAGGAAATTTTTGTTTCGTTTAGACTTTCAGCTGATTGGGTGAGGGCTTTCCACATGTCAGCCATCCAAAGTAACACCTAAAATTCACCATCATACACCATATATTCACAATGGCCAAATTTAGGATGCACAATCTTGATACTTAACTGCAATGGAAGCAGAACTTTTTATAAAGATAAGTTAAAAATTAAAGCATACAAATTATATATAAAATTGTGAAAAAATCTCCTCTTCCATTATTTGTGTCATTATCAATACATTTCAATTTCCAAGGATTGAGAACAGATAAGATAGGGACCAGGACCAGTGGTGGTGTTCGCTCTCCTCTATTCACCTGACTATTTGACCTTACTTTCTCCAATTTAGAACAACAACAACAAAAAGGGATGTGGGGTATTAATGTCCCATTCATAAATGTGTTTTAACATTTACATTGACAAAATCAGGAAGTCAGGTTTCTATTGTTGAGTTGAAAGTAGAAAAGAGAAAACTTGTTCAGGCTTACTTACAAGGTCTCCACAGTATATACTCGTATATAATGATTCTCTATTGAGAGGAAGGCTATAACTCAGTAGTGGAGTTACGAGATATATCTTAGGAAAAATATGCTAACTGACATGTAAGACAAATGTCTTTGCTGATTATTTACATCTTATCATAGCCCTTTCTCCAATAGTTAACTTAATGAATGCAGAGCATCTTTGTTCTGTAAGCTTGGTCACATTTATGCTTAGACTTTCTTGGGCAATTGGAGTAGGAATAATGATGGGTTATGCAGATATATTTTCTAAATTCAGAATGTACATCCCTAGCATAGAGAAAATTCATTACACATGTTTTCTAGTTAAGCAGTTGATTCATTTTTCTTCCTTTTATCTTAACTTTCATTGGGTGAAATCACAAGTACTCATATTCAAATATATTTGAACAAATCCTCAAATTTCCCAGATAAACAATAGGGTGTAGGGGACTTTTTAAAGAATGTAGCTCAGGTATTTTGAGAGGCACTACATGATACTAGATGAGCATGATAAGTGACACAAAAATGTATGTGTTGATTTAAAATATTAAAATGCTGCTTTTTACTTACAAATATTTATCATTTTTTATATTATCATTAAAAAGTTTTCCTCTTTGCTTAAATTTCTATTATACATTAATTAAAAACATTTGTAGGAATTATTATTTGCTTGTTTATGTTAGATGAATATCAAACAAGATCTTGAATATATTTGTTCACTTGCAACTGGACTGTGCTGGTTTTCCCACATTATATTTAGGTCAGTACAATAAAGGGTCTCAGAAGCCTGCAGCAACCCAAAGGTGTGGTGGTTAAAATATAAATTGAAGAAATCACTATGTGTACCATATTCTCCTGTAAAACGCATTAAGTTTGCAACTTTAAATCATTTTAGCGATGTCAATTTAACTTCATATTTTGGGATAAAATGTAAATAGAGTGTAGCCTGTTAACAATTATTAATATGATGCAGTAACATTTAAGCATCAAACAATGACTGTTCATTCTAACCACTTGTGTTGATATATAGTGTCAAATATGCAACCTGCTTCTATCATAGTCAACCAGAAAATGAATGTATTATTGAACAACTTAATTAAAAACAAAACAAATATAACACCAAGAATGTTTTTCTGTTTGATTTTTAATTTCTAAAGCTCAAACATGTTTGTGTTTGTATATTAGTAAGTAAGCACACACATATTACACATACACATATATATGCATTATTAAGGCTTGTTCTCAACTGATTGCCTTGCTTCTACAGGACAGAATATATTGTCAATAAATTCAAGAATTCAATATTTATTAGGCCAATTAGCTTCATGGTTAAATAGTGATGGACTGATTGCCTTCTCAATCAAAGATGACACATTTTTAAACAAAGCATATGTATGTAACTGATTAGGACTTTATCCTATAGTAGGTATGGAAAATCATTGCATTTAAGCAAGTGTAGATGTGGATAAACCCCACACTCTCCTTAGGAGATATACTAAGATAAAACAGATACTGTATGATTATTTATTACTTGCAAGCATACATTTTGAGCAATTATGCTTTTTACTGTTGCCTAGTATTACTGCATGAAAATTTCTTTTCAAAAAGAAAAGATGAAAGTCTTCATCTTTGTCTCTCTCCTTTCTCTGTTTTAAAGAAGGATCAGACATCAATTTTAACTTGAGCTAGGCAATGCCTAACTCTAAGACAAGCTTATGTAACATTTTTAATCCTTGCCTGAGGACTTCTTCTTCTTCTTCTTTTTTTTTTTTTCTTTCATTGCTTTGTAGAGAGAGAGGGAGAAAGAGAGGAAGAGAAAGAAGCATTGATTGGTTGCTTCCTCTAAGCACCTGGACTAGGATTGTACACACCCAGTCTGGGAATCAAACCTGCAACTTTTGGGTTACAGGATGATGCTCCAACCAACTGAGCTGTGCTGGCCAGGGCAAGCCTATTTAATACCTTGTCATTAGAAAATTATCAATTAAAACATGTTTTCTAGTTGTTGGCAAGGCGATGACATTTATTATCAAATGATTGAGCTCCTCTTTCAGGATAGCATGTATGTGGGATATGGGTGTACCTGTGTGTGCACACACATAATACATTTCTGGCCTTAATTATCTACTAAATTTCTGGACTGCCATCAAGATCTTGGGCTTCACCAGTATGAAAATCTTTAGATCTGTTAGGCATAAAATGATGCCAGAGCCCAAATCCTCTCTTGGTGCAGTGGTTTATGCCATCTAACATTCCAGAGAATTATCTCTCCAGTTATTTATTTGGTTTACAACTTACCTGGCTAGCACAGAATATGAATGTTACTAAAAAATAAAACCCCATTTCACTGCACTGCATTGGTTTGCTCTTCGTCTGGACTGTGAGTAGACTTATTATGGTCCACATTGCCCCATGCGTTTTGGGAGGTTCACTCAATTCAGACATGCCTTATTGAATGAGGTTTTAGTTTTAGTATATCCTCTTTTGAGCTTCCCCTGGTTTAGATAAGTAATAAGAACAAGATAGTGAAACCTGAGCAAAGGATATTACTTTTGTTTGTCTTTGTTTTTTCTCTGTGTAACTTAAATGCCATCCAATTATCTCTTGCAATTATCTATAGAATTGTTAGTCAACATTATGATGCAGGTATTAGTCATTTGTCTTATTAGTTTTGTAAATATTGGCATTTTTAGAGAGCTCTAATAAATTGGAAATATTTTTTAATTTGATGTTCATGTAAACTTTTTATATCCTTGGGGACTCTGATAGTTGCTGTTAAGCTTTTGATAAGTTTTATTATGGAAGCCAGAATACTTCTTGCTAATAATAACATATAGATAAATATTATTCTAGTCATACCTCCAAGAGTAAAGCAGAGTTTCTAAGCATCTCCTGAAATAAATGTCTTTTGAAGATGTGAGTCTGTGAAGCTGCTAATGAGATATGGAAGGGGCATTTGTAAAAGTGACAAGTTATTTTAATCAAAAAGGTCATGCATGTCAGGTAGCATTATTGTTTCCTAAAGTGGCTTGACTTTGCCTAAGTCAGTGAGAATTAAGATTTCAATTATACATCACTAATGGCTAGGACAGAGGGTGAGTGGAGTAGAGGTTTAAAAGCTAAGCATTGCTGAAACATTGCCTTCATTTACTGGTATCACTGCTAAGTACTCTGTAAATGCCAGCACTTTATACCATGTCACTAATGCCCGAGAGTAATGCCATGTTAGAATTACAAAGCAGAAGGCATTCTACAGTCAGGCAGCAGAGTTAACTTCCAGACCAGAGCTGAATACTAAAATGAATGCCATCTTTGAGAAGGACAGGCTTTCAAATCAGTCAGTTCTGTTTAGTTATTTAAGTGAGGCTTAGGGGATACTTACTCTCTGTAGAACTTCTGATCCCTTAATGGACTTTCATAGTGCTGGACTATGATCCAAAAAGAATGGAATAAAAAAGAGACCCTGGGATGAAGTGGGGATGTTCTCTGCTACTTTAAGTTATCTTTTTAGTTTGCTAATCCTTTGCTGAGTGAACAGGGTACAGGCTTCAAAGGTGATGGGCTCTTCCGTCACATAAGTCCAGTAATATGTATGTAAACATTTTCATTTATGTAGACAGAGTAACCAGTGCTAAAGGAATCGTGTCATCTAAGTTTTATATCTAGACCAGAATAGCTCTGATCATTTAGAGCCTTTCTGACTAGGAAAAATGAGACCTTTTCCTCATGTTGGCTCATGTACTTCATGTCCCACATGCTAAAGCCTGCTTAGCACAGGGACTCTGTAAATGCAGACCATCCTGTTGGCTACTGTCTGGTTCCAGTTACTTTGGGTGCAGAAATGGCAGAACTTGATGCCCTCAGGTGAGAGAGAACAAGTGTATTCTGCTGTACAGCCTCTGGAGTTTTATTTCTCTTATAAGACTGGGCTGGTATTCCTTCTAATGTCAGAGAGCTAAAGTAACAGAAGGGTGAAAAAGTGTCCACAGGACTTTACCAATAAAAGATCACTGGATGTTGAGAGGATACTGAACCAATGAAGAGGGTTAAGTCCAAAACACTACAGTTTTCCTGAGATGTGTGTGTGTGTGTGTGTGTGTGTGGTGAGAGAGAGAGAGAGAGAGAGAGAGAGAGAGAGAGAGAGAGAGAGAGAGAGAGAAGACAGGGAAACAGAAAGCAGGCAGCAGAAGTTTGGGAGTCCAGATCATATGTCTTACTAGGCTAGTATTTATTGAAGTTGGTCAGTGTCAGAATGATCTGGGGGTTGCTGATCAAATTTAGGGATCACTAGAGCACTGCAACATTGTGTGAAGAGTCAAGTTAAAAATATGTAACCCCTTTGAAAAGCTTAAGCCATTTTCTTTGGTTCTATCAAAATGTGAATGCCATGCTACTTAAATTTTTCATAGAAAAAAATTTCCCAGTTGACTGTCTACCAGGTAGCACAACATTTGTGGGGCTGTTGTTAGCTCTGATACAGATGCTGGAAGTATAAAGATACAAAGATACGGAGTGGGGAGGGGGTGGCAGGTCCTGGCCCACCTGCTGAGGAGCAGCCATCCTAGGGATTTCTGGAATGTTAAATCATGTGCCAGGGTTAGTTATGGTCAGATTAATAGTCTTCCCATTCTGTGGACACACACAGAGGGTGGAGTTTTATAATTCTGAAAGTGTCAAAGAAGGATTTATTGAAGTGACTTTTAGGTTGACTTGCTAAGGAGAGATTTAGCCATACAGGGTTTGTATAGGAAGGAACCTGGTTATGAGATTGCAATTTTGGAGCAGAGAATGAAGAATGTGGCAAGAGTGCCAACTCCGCTTCACATGTGCCTCTGTCTGCCTTTGGTGTAGATGGGAGTAGAAAAAGGATTGTGTTTGGGTCTGCCAGAGAGGGAGAACAATAAAAGCACACTGAGAGTAAGATTTTAAGGTCCTAAATTAAGCTAAGGAGTATGAACATGATTTATAATTAGTGGGATCCATTAAATACATATTTAAACCAGAGGTGACCGTTACTATAAAAGATACCATACAAGAATGATAAATTTAATGCTAGGGTAACAGTTTTGAGAGGTAAGGGAATGGTGGACTGGTGAAAAGAGAAAAGTTTAAAGGCTATTGCAATAATCCAACAGAAAAATAGATGTGGCTTTGGCTGGTGTGGCTCAGTGGATTGAGCATTGGCCTGCAAACCAAAATATCGCTGGTTCGATTCCCAGTTAGTACACATGCCTGGGTTGTGAGCAAGGTCCCCAGTTGGGGGCATGGAAGGGGCACCTGATTGATGTATCTTCTTACACATTGATATTTCTCTACCTTTCTTTCTCCCTCCCTTGTCTGCTCTTTAACAAGTAAGTAAATAAAATCTAAAAAAAAAAAAAAAGAAGAAGAAGAAGAAGAAGCACCTGTTCAAGGGTGATCGATGTGGAAATATAATAGAAACATAGGAACGGTTCATGTGGGCCTCAGGTTAAGCCCCAAATTGAAGGAAACTCTCCCTTTTCTCCAGCTCCCCTGTTCTTTCTCTTCTTCTCTTCCTTTCTTTCCTGTTTCTCCTTTTTCATTTACATATTGTTGCTTAGTGCCCTCTGTGCCAGGCTGTAGGTGTGGGGAAGCTAGTGGATCAAAGATAATGCCAGGTCTAGCTTGGTGAAATAGGAAGAGTGTTAACTATGACAGGGAACATTTAGCAAAAGAAACAGTTTCACAGCTGGGAATAAAATGACTTTGAATTTGGACAGATTGATTTGGGAAAGCCCGTGAGACTTCCTCATTGAGGTACCCAGCAAAGAGCTGAAAGAGCTCCCTGAAATTACTGTGTGGAAGAAGTAGTCTGCCAGTGAGCCTTGAACTCCTATTGCTAGGAAAGCGCATGACTTGGTCAGGTGGCCTTAGGTCAGGCTAATTACATGGAAATCTGATGTAAGATTATCAGTGTACTTGATACAGTGTCCTGCTAATGATACAAGTCTGTAAGTCTATAGCTGCAGTGTGTGTGTGTGTGTGTGTGTGTGTGTGTGAGAGAGAGAGAGAGAGAGAGAGAGAGAGAGAGAGAGAGTGAGAGAGAGAAAACAAGAGAAAAAAATCTGGACATCTTTTCCTTATCTGTGACTTTATCTATCTCGCCTATTAAGGATATTCTAATATTCCCTATTTTCCCAGTACCCACCCATGTTTTGTCTAATTAGCAGATATTCATGGTACTTGCTATAATCTAAATATGATTTGGTACTTCATATTCTCAACTAAATTAGGGTCGATAGTTGAAGATGTATTTCCTATTGACAATATTAAGTATTGAAAATTGTATTATTAAAATGGAAACATTTATGGAGTATTATTCTTGATTATTTTCTTTTGTTCATTAATATTTTTGTAAATAAGGGTGAACCAATATTTTGCCAGAGACTATTTTTTAAAGTGAAAACTCATGAAATACTACACAGCAGAAAGAACTCCAACCTTTGGGACAGCATGGGGAGAGTATTATGTCAAGTGGAATAAGCCAGTCAGTGAAGGACAAATATCATATGATCTCACCTAATACAGGAAACTAATGAACAAAACAAAAAAAATGAGCTAAATAGAACCAAATGCATGGAAACAAGAAACAGACTGAGAGTGACCAGACAGGAGGGGAGAGGGAGAGAAAATGGGAAAGAAGGGAAATAGTTTATAGTCAAGGAACACGTATAAATGACTCATGGACATGGGTAACAAGGTGGGGACTGACTGTGGGAGAGGGGATGGAATGGAGTAATGGAAAAAGTGGGACAACTGTAATTCAACAGTAAACTAATAAAAATAAATAAAAATGAAAGTGAAAGCTCACATTGTATTATTATTATTACTGTTATTATTATTACTATTGTTACCTCTATTTGGTTCCTAGTTTTTAGATAGTAATTACACTTAAATTTTTACATGTACTTCTAGGAACTTCCAAGGCTTTGGAAAATGTGTGAAACAGCATGCTATTTGTAATCTCAGCATATGTAAAAATGCAATCAACATCTTGTACAACAGTCTAAAACATGAGCACTGATCTACACAATAATATCAAAATTTAAAAATGGTCTGGCATCTACCACCTTATTTTTAATTTGTACATGTACTGCTGAAACTGATTGCCTCCTGCACAGGAAAATTAACTTTACATCCTATAAAATTAATACAGATTTTTCCTGGATTAGATTTGGGGTAGCTGTTACTACCATTCAGTCATCTCTAATGAATTTAATAAGTGAGTTATGATTTAAAATTTTGGTCTGGAATGCTCTTTTGCACTAATCAGTTTTCATAGTTGTGTGGTCATTATTGAGTGATTCATAGACATTGGTACACACATTCATTAAGATAAATATAAAGTGCTTCTATAATAATAAAATAAATTATAAGCATTAATATTTAATAAAAGAAAAACGATAAACTAATTCATATTGTTGATGGAAGTATAAATTAGAGGAAATCTGGCAAAATGTGTCAAATTAAAATTAAATTAAAATTACAAATTTTTGACTCAATGATCCCACCTGAAGAAGTCTAAGCAAATACATGTGCTGGTGACCAGATATGCAAGTACAGTACCTGTTATATTCTGGGTATATGATCCAAGACCCTCAGTGCATGCCTATATAGTCTGGATACACTGGACAAAGTGATGACTCACATCCTGGGAGAAATGAGGGTGGACAGGACATGTACAGTTTAAACTCATGAATCGCTTATTGCTGGACTTTTACATTTAATATTTTCAGACTGTGGTTGACCATGGTGGAAGGTGAAACCTCAGATAAAATGGGACTGATGTGCAAGGACCTTGATTGCACCATACATTCTATGGGTGAAAGATTCTATCTGGCTAATTGGTAAATATAATCAAAAATAATTGCATTTCATGAAATTGAAGAATGAGTTTGGTCTACATGTACTGACTTGGAAACATACATGATATCCTGTTGAATAAAAATTAAACACAGCATACACAGTGAAATCCCATTTATAAATATCTATATATGCATTCAAAGTCTAGAAAGATACACACCTCAATTTTCATTCAGTTAATATTTAATGAGTCCAATTATGCACTAAGCACCTAACAAGTAGCAAAGAGAGCTACTTAACAGTTAATAAAAATTGACCATGATGGGTTATGGTCTGTTTGGGTTTTTTTCTAATTTCTCTTGTTCATATGCATTTTATATTGCTTACATTTTTGGGAATAGTTTATTGCTATGTGCACATATTGATCTACTTTTTTCTTTTTTCTTGAATTCATTGGAGTAACATTGGTTAACAAAATTATATGTTTCAGGGGTTCAATTGCATAATACATCATCTGTATATTATAGTGCATGTTTACCACCCCATGCTAAGTCTCCTTCCATCACTATTTATTCCGCCCTATATCTTCTCCTGCTGGCCCTCAACCCTCTTTCCCTCTGGGAGTCATGGTAATCACCATAGTGTTGTTGGTCTATGAAATTTATTTTTTCTTAATCCCTTCACCTTTTCACCCAGCTCCCCTACTCTGTCTCCTCTGACAGCTGTCAGTCTGTCCTCTGTGAGTTTGCTTATATTTTTTATTAGTTTATTTTCTTCATTAGATTTCACATATGAGTGAAATCATCTGATGCTTGTCTTTCTCTGACTGACTTATTTCATTTAGCATAATACTCTCTAGGTCCTTTCATTGAGGCTGCAAGAGTTGCCTATGGGGAGGAAATTCCTAGTTTAGACCCTGGGCAGACTTTCTGAGAAACTGACTTTTAATTGAAAACAGAAAGGGAAGGAAGAATTCACTAGAGAACTTCATTTAAAGAAGTAGGAACAACATCCAAGAAAGACAGCAAGACAATATATTCAAGGAACTGAAAAAAGTAGGTATGAGTGGATCGTAGAGTATAAGAGAGATTTACCTTTGGGGTGGACAATATACATGCAAATTTATTGGATACTTTCTATTTTATAAATTTTTATTTTTGTGAATGAAGATGTTTCCATTACAGTGCATATAAGAAACAGTCAAAATTATCACAAAGAAAAAGTAGTGAGACATTTTAAATAGGATACAGAAAGCAGTAAGACAAAAGATGTGAACAGTTAAGTTGAAGCCTTAAACAAAAGGAAAATGTCATATTTTAAACTGAATTGAGGAAGAGGAATACCAACAGTGACTTTGAAGAAAATCTACTTCTTTTAAGTGGTCTTGAATAGAAACGTTAAGTAAAACAATAAGGTAAATCTTTTAAGTTAGACTCCTATGGTATTGGGCTGGCCAAAAAGTTTGTTTTCTTCCTGTAAGATGGCCATTTGAGTGCTTTTCTGCCCGCATCGCTTTGGTCCAGTTAATATTCCCTGTAGTCCCTTCCAAAGGAACTATCCAACTCTAGATCAACGATGGTTCTCAAGAGGTTTCATGTTAGAATCACCTGAAGAGAGTTAAACATTTTAGACACTCAGACCCCACTTCAGGTCAATTAAATCACTATTTCTGACATTGGGACTTCAGCATCAAAAGTTTTAATCCTCCTGGGGAATTCTCATGCGCAAGTGAAACTGAAAAATCACTGCTCTAGTAAGGTTTATCCGATTGGCAGCTTCAGCGTATAAACAAAATTGCCTAGCAGCAAAGTCAGGGACAACATTACTCAATTGGACAACTCCAAAGCATTGAGTCAAGAAGGAAGAATGAGAGGATACAAAATTCATTGTCAGGTTTGGTGGTGAAGTTGTCTGGAATGCAGCCTTTGGAAAGTTCTACGCTTTGGTGGGAAAACACCTTGGCTACGAAATATAGGAGAGAGATAAGGTTGAGGTGACATTAAATATATTAAAGGTAAACTTAAAGAGCTAGGACTGTGCATCTTCTTGTCTGTAAAAGAAGACTGTAACTACTTTATCAGGAAGCTCTGGCAGTTAAATGAGTATGAAGTTTAGCATATATGAGCTAATATAGTTCACTCATAGTTCAGCGGCTCAATAAAATGATGGAAAAGTAGAGAAACACGTCTTTCGTATCTTATTTGCCAAATGTTATAGCTTCAATTCTTGGTTACAGTCAAGAAAGTTTCTTTTCCTTTTAGTGGATGCCAGCGTGCTTTTTGCTCAAAGTATACAGCCCCAAACAGTAGATCAACAAACATTCTACCTAGTGTTTTAGAAAGGGAGAGGGCTAGTACCCTTTTAAACATTTCAAAGCTGCTAGAATTCCCTAATGATCCATTTGTAAAATGCATGTGTACTAGCTTTGTGTTGCTGGAGAGCAAGCAACCAATGTATGCTGGAGGAGGTCATCCAGAGGACATGACCCCTGATTTACCCATAAGCTGCAGGTGGCAGACACGCCTCATCCCCTCACCTGTCTTTGGAATATATTATCCACCTTCCCACAGAGGGCACTGTTCCAAGGAGGTAGCCCTGAAAGAGCAAGGTGTTGCTGGCACGATCTGGATTGGACACAGGACTGAACCAAGTTAAGGCCTCTGGGGAAACTTTTAAGATTCTGGAGGGCCGGTGCCAATATCAACTCCTCTTGAAGTGCCCAAGACAAGCTTCATAGGTAAGTTCCCTTGCTTATTAAAACTGGCACCTAAAGACAAGGTTCATGTGTGAAAATCTTGCTTGTTGAAACTGCTGCCTATCAATCTGGAGTGATCTGCACTCTGTCTTTGGTGTACAGGGGCCAGTTTGCAAACCAACAGGGCCTTCAAACACCCATTTCTTAGCCCCCAGTTACGCAGGTAAGAAGATTGGACTGATGAACTGGATTCTCTGCTTAGGATCTCACAGTTAAATTCAAGGCGTGAGCTGGGCCGCATTTTCATCTGCAACTCCGGGGCTTCTTGCAGGCTCCTGTGCATATGGCAGCGTTCAGCCTGTGGAAATTACAGGCCTGAGATGTTTGTTTCCTATCTGGTTATTAACCAGGCCTGCGCTCAGCTTTTAGAGACTATCTGCCTTCCTTTTCCGGTGCCCCTCTTCATCTTCAAAGCCAGCGACAGGGAATGACCTTCTCATGCTTCAAGTCTTGAGCTTCTCTCTCTTTCTCTGATGTCTACATCTAAATTTAAAGGGATCTTGTGATTGGATAGGGCTTCCTGGAGAGACTTGTACTTGCTTCAAGTCAGTTGGACCAAATAACCTACTCAGAGGAGTAATGGCCCATCGTATTCACAAGTATCTCTCATACTAAAGGTGGACATGATTCTATAGGGGTGTGGTCACTGAGGCTCAACTAAGAATGCTGCCTGCTCCTGGGTAGAAGAAAGGTGTGTGGATAGTGTCCGCTGGTAAGGCGATTTTAAAGAGAGGAATGAGGAGACTATCACTGCTTCTCTATCAGTGAATACTCATTTCATTTGGTATCGTGTATAAAGATGTTGTTGAAGAGAGGAGATCAACTTTAATTTAGTTCCTAAAGGAAAAATAGGGAAGAAAAAGCATAGAAGGAAATTCACAAATTAAAACAATAAGCTCTGTTTTGCTTTATGGTTTTAGTGCCTAGCAAAGGCTATATTCTCTCTTGTTTTCTTCCTTTTCATTCTTAATAAGTACAATTTCTCGTACAACTTAATCCCATGATAAATATATGCTAAGAGTACAAACAAACAGTCCTAAAGCATTTACATTCCACAGAAAAAGACTGGCACCTACTTGTTGCTTTTTGGAGGTTGTGATGTTTGCTATAAGAAACCAACAACAGCTTGTTGCTGCCTCAGATATGTTGAGTGTATGTGATTGTCTGAACCTCACGGATTTACTGCAGCACAGAAGAAAGCCTTCTAAAGCTGTAGTTTTACTCAACACTTGCACTGAATACTGTGGCTGCTTTCTTAATCCTCTCTAACTCTTTAAGAGATTGTGGTGTTCATAGGAAATGTTTAGCTTTGAGCCAATTTTCTATTTCTCAGAACCTACCTAAGAAAATGCATCTAGCTGAATGCTTATTGCTAATAATGCAATCCTTTGTTTGGTTAATACAACCTGGCTGAAGAAAATGAAACAAATCCTGGCATTTGGGGGATGATTTCTGCATAATTTATATTAAAAGTGAATACATTGCTGTAAATATTGGGACCATTAACAATGCTTGTATGTGGGTATCTAGAGGACACGTGTGTGTGTTTGCTCCTAATGACAGGAAGATCCTTGGGAGATCTTACCTTTATAGGTATTTGGTTCAGATGTACTTTGTGCTCTATTTTTACTTTTTGTTATACTTTTCGGGGGACCGAACATATCCAAATGTAATACAAATTACCATCATCTCTTGCATAGTGGACTTCAAACTGGAGTGTGCATATCACTGGGGCTCTGTGAGGAGTTTTCATAAACTCAGAGAACTTTGAGGATGCAAAAAATAAATAAAAGAGAAAGATAATTATTTGTTGTGATACTGACAGGTGAAATGACCCGATGACTGAGTAACAAATCTATTTGTAAGTCGGGTGGTTTACAGTTCTCGAAGCAAAGTTGCAGAAGAGCCTAATTGAGTTGTCAGCTAATATATGATTAGAATAATTTTTGATGAAAGATCAATGACTTTTGGCCTATAACTGAGAAGGAGTTCAAGGAATTGAGTGACATTGCTATAATGGAAGGAGTTTCTTTTATTCCCATCCATTTATTTGAACAATCTTCACAGTTATAGTAATAAAAACATAAACAAAAAAAAAAGTGGAAGAAAATGATTCTGGGCCCTTTCTTTCTTATTTTTTGGTAGTAATAGTAGTAGCTTCTATGGGATACATGAAAAATACAAAGGAAAAAAAGCCAAACACATATAACTCAGAGATTTACTTCCTGTAATTGTGTGCTTTGTTTAAAAATTATTTATCACAATTTAAATAATTTTTTTGATAATTGTGCTTTTCAAATAATTTTAAGTCAACCCAGAAGAAATTTTTGTTTTACCCCTAAGTCAGACTCACAGTAAATCTTTGACAAGTCATTTTTAAATACATATTTTTGTTGCTGAGAAATATCAATAAAAAGACTTTCAAGCATAAAACTTATTACATTAGGATAAAATTCAGTGGCAATGGAAATAATAAGTTAACAGAAACAGGAAGGAAATGAAATTTCCAGCAGTACAACAGATCTTGTTCGTCTAATTCTCTTGAGTATTTAATCACCCATTTCATTTCAAAGTATGTGTTTTATTCCAAAACATCAATATTTCAGTATGCTACAACTTCTATCCCTTGCTATTTAAACTTATGAAAAAATGAAAAGTCAGCTTCACGTTGTGTGAGGGGTATTTTAGAAGAGTAGGTGAAAGACTAGTGCTGTTGTGGAAAGGACTACCGTGCAACGGCTGGCCTTTTCAGTGCTGCAATAAGTGGTTTGATATAGGGCACAGGTGGCAAACACGAGGCCCAAGGGCCGAATCCCGCCCTCCACCTAGTTTTATCCCGCCGGGCACCTTCTGCTTGGCATCTTGTTTCTACCTGGCTCCCTTAACTGTTAAGGAGTAGTTTACATTTATACAGTCCTGGGACTACATTCAGCCCTTTGAAGGCTGCTGCGAGGCTGGTGGGGCCCCCAGTGAAAATGAGTTTGACACCCCTGAATAGGGGCTAAGGCCTCAGGTGGCTCACATTTCTCTCTCCCTTCTCTGAACACCCGTGGCCCTCACAAATCACCTCAAACATTCGATGCTTATTAGGTTGCTGATGGTGTTGACTCAATGTTTTGGTCATATGGTAGATTGAATAATGGCTACATTTGGGCAAGCTCTTACTGCACAATCAAAACAGCATCGCAGTTGGTCTCAATGAAATAATTAACCAGTTGGTTTTTAAATAGTGAAGTACATTTCATTAAATGTAATTACTGTCTAAGTCATAAAACTAAGGTAATGATCATGTATATACCGGATGTTTTTATGTACATGCATATAGTTTTAGTAAGAATGAAAATAGAGGATACAAGTAATAGTAATAAAGAAATAAAGCAAAAGTCTTCATTTTCTAAAGCCATAATAGATTAATTGGAGCCAGTGTTTATTTGAGGAATGTTAATTTGTTTTACTTAATGCAGTTTAAAAGCCTACAATTACAGTTTTGATGAACAGATGCATAATGAGTACTTAAATACTTGATCCTGTGTTCCCGGAAGGGCAGTGCCTTTTAAAATCATCAGTCCTTCCATTTGAAGTCAGTGACATAGAGACGGCATTTGAAGTTACTGTCAGGAAGGGGTAGGCGTGAAGCACTCTGTGAGAATGGAAGTGAGCACCACTGATACTAAATAATGCTGGGGAGAAGTGACGGTTAGAAGGATCCTGAGAAGCACAGTTAGACACCAAGCTTGGAGCAGTGGGGATTCCCAAACAGCCAGAAGAAGTCATGCTATGGGGTGCTTAGCAGTTAACAGGAGGGATGAGGAATGAATATTTCCACTGGGATTATTTTTTTTTAATGTCGAGTATTTCCAAGGACATTAAAAACATTTAAAGGGGAAGGGGAAAGCCTCATTTTCAGTAGGTTAGCTAGATGTAGAGAGGTGGTCTTTTGTGGTCAGATTTGTCCTTTTATATCATACTGCTAGTGAGAAAGAAGCCAAAGAGAGGTTTTTAATGGTCTCTGGCAACAGCAGTGTCTCTGGGCTGGGAGCCGGAGGAGTGGTGGAGGCAGAGAGGGCGTAGAACGCAGGGGTGTAGGGAGGAGGTGGAGATCTCCACTGCCCTTGCTTCTGCATCCTTTTGTTTTTGTCTTTCTTCTTCCAAGAGAGAGCATGATGCACGAGAGAGAGAAAGGAAACCACACCAGCTGTAGGCAAGAGAATGACAGTTGGAGATCCCAGCAGGAAAGAAGAAGGCATGGAGCATGAGTAGACAATAGAGTGTGGCTGGAAGAAAGTTTTCTTTATCTGCTTATGAAAATCATTCTATATTATTATGAAGTATGAACTTCTGAAAATGAAGACATGGTGGGGGGGGGGTCAGAACAAGTTTCAGTCATTGTCAGAGGTTGATGATAGCAGGACATTTGGGAGAATACGTGCAGAGTGGGAGAATGAATTAGTCTGGAAATAGAGTCAGGTTGCTGGACTTCATGAATGAAAATACTAAAACATTAACCAAAATCTTGAGTCTTCCTTCAGGAGACAGTAAATTAACATAATATTCAATTGAATCAGTACAGCAGGTATTTTAGTTTAAGACGTATTGAATGTAATGATTTGAAGGGATGAGATATAAACCTATGAATAGGTACATAATAGAAAACTCAAATATTGTCTTTATGAATAAAAATCACTCAAAGCAGATTATTTGTAAAACACTTAATGGCAGGCAAATCTGGGGCTGGAATGATCAAAGCAGGGATGATCTTATTAGAATAAGTCAGTTGAATCACTTCTAGATATATTCATTGTCCCTCATTATTCCCTTGTGATACATAAATTCAGTCCTCTTTGTCTGCCTCTAAAATAGGTTGTATAACAAAAATTATTATAAACCTATAATCTTAGTCATATTCCCAGGGTTTGCTCTACTACTTATGAGTTCTGAGAACTAACAAATTAAATGAACTCTCTAAGTTCATTTAATTTAATGTAGTTATTTTCCTAACTAGTAAAACAGGCACATAATGAAATGTAGTTATTTCATTTAATCTAGTTATTTTCCTAACTAGTAAAACAGGCACAGTACCACCCTGGCTAGTGGCTGAGTGGATAAGGCACTGGCCTGCAAACCCAAAGGTCACTGGTTCCATTCCCCAGCCAGGGCAACCAGGTTGCAAGCCAAGTCTTTAGTCAGGTCCATGGTTGGAGGCAGGTGAAAGGCAACCATACACTGATGTTTTTCTCCTCCTCTGCCTCTCTCCCTTCCTCTCTCTGAAAATAATAAATAAAATATTTAACAAAAACACAGATACATATCTCATAGATGTGCTGTGAGTATTAAATAGGATAAATCACACAGCAAGCTTTGCATACTCTATAGCATAAGAAAACTTACTTGATAGTTATCATTATTAACTTTCTTGATAGGGCTCCAAAGGCTCAAGGGTATTCACCTATCTCTGTTCATATCATTTTCTGTCATGGTTGCACTGTGCTAATTAATCTAATTTATTTCATTATAATTAATAAGTGATAATACAACTGGGGAACTGGGGTACAAAAAGCTCATTTGGATAATTACAAGAGAATCGGTATGGTAACAGGTATTCAGTGTAGCAGTTTGACCAGTATTAGATGAAAATCAACAGTAGTCTATACGTTAAAATTTTTTTTTGTTTTAAATTTATTATTTTTAGAGAGAGGGGAAGGGAGAGAGGAGGAGAGGGAAAGAGATATCAGAGTATGGTTGCCTTTCACCTGCCTCCAGCTTCAGACCTGGCTGGAGACCTGGCTTGTAACCTCCTTATGTGCCCTGATAGGGAATCAAACCAGCGATCTTTGGGTTCGCAGGCTGGCACCTCATCCACCATGCCACCAGCCAGGGCATGAGTCTATACATTTTAAAACCTGATGAAATGTGTTAATATATTAGTATTTTGTTTTTTAATGTGCTGAAAGGACATGTTCCATGTTTTAAGATACATATGGGTATAAAACATAAAACATGTTTCATTGGCATCTAATTTGCTGACTTACTGTTCTTTAATAAAACATTTAAATATTAACTATTGCTATTGACAATGCCGAGATCACAGTTTAAATGAGTTAAGCAGATAGCTATTTTGACATCCTAGGGTGAGCCACGTAAAGTGTGTGTTCTCCTCAGAGTTACATTGCTTATAAATTTTATGATTCATATAAGGTTTATGTTCCACTCTTTTTCCAAAGGACATCATTTATGTCCATGTGCCTGCCCTCTGTTACATTGGTAACTGTTCATTTTGTATTAAGGATTGCTTTGAAAGTCATTTATATTATACTTCTGAATGATGAAAGAATTTTATTCCTTTCCCAATAAGACTGTGCTGCAGATGAAAAATATCATGAATGTGCAGTAAGTTAATTATAGGAAAAATAATAATTTGGGTGGCCTTTTATGATATTGGAATGGCTAGTAAAACTCACCTGTTCTTGGCTAAGTGTGGATTTCAGATGTAGTGCAGGATGGCCCACATTCACCTATGCTTTGAGCTCAGACAGAGTTCAAGTTGTTGGAAAATGTTCTGTTGAGACCAGAATGTGTTAGTCCTTGTGCAGTAATGACTCTAAATTTGGTTGTTTTCCCCACAGGGCTTTTGAAGAAGGGAGAGGGACAAAGAAACTTTTTTCAGATTCTGTGATAGCATCCACCAACCTGCACAGTGGACCTCTGGGCACCCTGACTAGTGCATAGAAAGGCTGTTTTGTTTTTGTTTGTTTTAAAAATCAATCTGCTCCTAAACTTCTTCAAATATTTACTATTTGAAGTGGAAAGAAAGGACTTTTCTTCCTCTCAATTTTGCCCTCGGGAGAAAATATTCTGTGTTCTCTCTAGCCCAAAAGGGAGAGTGTGATTAGAGTGTATGATCCAGACATAATTTATCACTTTATTGTAGGTCATGCTCAGCTGATACATAAACAAATAGGCCCATAGGACATTTCCCCCAGAGGTCAGTAAACTCTTATACCAGGAAGAAAGCATAATCCAGTTACAAGTGCTGTCCTCTTACAACCCCCTCCACCTCCAGCAAGCTGCACCCCAGTAAACTCCAGGCGTCTTTCTTCTTACTCATCTTGTTTTTTACCTTAATTAAAAATAGCAGAGTGAGTGTTTCTTTATATATATATATATATATATATATATATATATATATATATTTTTTTTTTTTTAAAGATTTTTTATTTCATTCTTTTTAGAAAGAGGGGGAGGGAGAGAGGCAGAGAGGGAGAGAAACATCAATGTATGGTTGCATTTCACCTGCTTCCAGCCACAGACCTGACTGGAGACCTGATTTGCAACCTGGTTATGTGCCCTGGCTGGGGAATCGAACCTGCAACCTTTTGTTTCGCAGGCCGGCGCCTTAACCACTGTGCTACCAGCCAGGGCCTAGATTGAGAGTTTCTTAAAAGCATTAACATATGATTCACTGTTGAATGTGATCTCCTTCTCTCTATATTAAAGATCCACACACCTTTATGTGCCAGTGTTATAGCTGTAGAAATTGTTTAAAACTCATGAACTACATTAGTTTGCTTTTTGTTATAATGAAGTCATAAGAAGCTTTATACTTGGCCAGGTGATAAAAAAATGACAAGGCAGTTCCAGGCAAAATATTTGGAAATGGGAGAATATAACAAAAAGAACATGGCTTTCAGAAACAGTCCCTCCCATGACTGACCTCTGATCTTGTTTTCTGAAAATTAAAAGTAGAGTTAATACCCTAGCTGGTGGCACAGTGGATAAGGTACTGGCCTGCGAACCCATAGGTCACTGGTTTGATTTCCAGTCAGGGCACATAACCAGGTTGCAAGCCAGGTCTCCAGCCAGGTCCGTAGCTGGAGGCAGGTGAAAGGCAACCACACATTGATGTCTCTGTCCCTCTCTGCCTCTCTCCCTTCCCCTCTCTAAAAATAATAAATAAACTTTTTTTTTTTTTTTTAAGTAGACTTAATTCTTGCATACTAAACGGTTTTCTCAGGGATAAGTAGAATAATTTATGTAAGGCACCAAGCCAAGTACCTGGAGTTGCTCAAAAAGAGAAAATTCCCTCTTATTCTCTTCCACTGGCCCCTTAATAGTAACCTCACTATTTTAAAGATGGTAAATTTAAATGTGATTAAAAAATGAATGAGTAGTCATATGAATTGGCACTTTTTCAATGCAGTAAACTCCATCAGATAGAAGCCCAAAGTAGCCATCTTCTTTATAAAGTTAAGGCATGAAAACATTGCTAACACTTTTTAAAATCTACATAAAGATTTTATTTATAAGCCTCTCTTATTTTCTTTAGATGCTTTAATATTTATGCAATAGTTTACAGATTGGTTATAAAAAATTGAAAGTCTCCAATATGATCATATGGCTGAGTACACATTTTATATCTGTCCTTTATTGTTATTGTTTTCATCATTATTGTAACAAAGCCCTAATAAAATTTATGGTTGTAGTCAAGTATCAAAAAGACTCAAATGAATTTCTTTAGATTTTTCAACAAATTGGCTTATAATCTTGATAAATGGGAAGGTTTCACTTTCAATTACAATCTTCAGAAATCAGTGAGATCTAGGTATAAAATGTAAAAGCTTGCATCTTGACAATATTCAAAGCAATAGTAGGGTGTATGAGAAGGAAAAACAATCAAACATACAGATAATGCCTTTTCTTAAATTCGTTAATTTGAAGCCATCTTTCCTTCCTCTTTTCTTCCTTGCTTGCATTGACTTATGTTCTTCTCTACTGAAAAATTGAATTAATTTCAGGTCTGATAATAAGGGTAAAATGGTAAACAATACATTTTGTCCCTGGGAAGCCTTGCAGAACTTGCTCATTAATATTTACGGTAGCCTACTATTCTCAAAAAGTTTGATTAAATATTATGGCATTATACTCTTAGATAATAGTTTATTTTGCATTCAAGAAAACTTTCCTTGGTAGTGGGCAGTTGGAAGTTAGCTAATGTACAAAGAGGAACACATTATCACACACTTTATATTTTAACGTGAACGCTTAAGGTTCAAAAGTAACACGTATTTCCTTAAAGAATTTTAAATTATCCACTAGTAAACAAAGTCTTAAATATGATTTTTATCTTACTTACATGACAGATACTTTGCCTTATTTACATTTAGGGCACCTGAATATGCTTTGCTCTTATTGACCTTATAGAGTATATATGGATTTTTTCTCTTTAATCCTAACCTTCTAGATTAGTTGAGAGTAGCAGAGTGAGAAATATTTTAGGATGTATATCTTGTCAAACCTTGGAAATTTGTTCTTGAAAGGTGTGTATTATGATCAAGGGCCCTTTGAGCTTTGGTTAGCGTGTGCCTGCTTAGTGACAAGATCCTTTTAACTTGCTAAAATCATAAAACACAATTGAATTTTTTATGAACGGAAACATAGCATTTTATTAATAGTAGTGAATACTCTTATCTTGATACTGTCATTTGAAATAGCTGTTAATACATAAAGACCTGCATTTTGTTGCAAATTATTTCTTTTTCCTTAAAGGAATATGAGAGATTAGATGTAGTAGTGCTATGCCTATGGGGTGGGTGGCAACCTGCAGCACATAGCAACCAGTTGTCAGCTGTCCATTAATCTAATATAATGTGTAAAGATAAAGGTATTATATGAAAGCATTTAGATAAACTTCTATTTATTTTAGTTAATATGGTTTTAATAACAAGCTAGTTTTCAAAGATCTCGTGCACTAAGTACAATCTATTTCAAACATGTTCTCATGTAATATTCCTATGTTGTTGTCTATAAACATAGCAAAATGGAATCGGCCTATAAAACATGTTTCATCAAATTCACTGCTACCCATTATGGCTGTATGTTGTGTGGTAGGCACAGAGAAATGTCAGGTCTATTGTTCCTGTAACATCCAAGTGGCCTCCAGGTGTGTTGGCCAACTGTCTTGACCCAGTGCCAAATCACAGTGGTCCTATCAACCAGCACCACTTAGCAAATTACTTTGAGGCACTGAATGATTTATGTGGAACAAAAAAGGATTTTGCAAAGTTAATATTTTTAAGTTTTTTTTTTTATTTGGGAGGATGTGTCACTAGGTGGAGTCTGCTATTCTCTTGTATAATAATAATTTGCTTTTTGGCCTCGCTAGATTGTTTCAGGTGGAATGCTGAAAACAGTTGTGGGCTCATCTCCCAGTCCTTAATCCCAGTTCCTTCCATGTTGTACGTCTGTCAATATTTTTTCTGGCTTGCTATTTATTTTTTGAGCAAGTGCATTTTACACTAATTAAAATTGTGGATTTCATACATTAAAAAACTTACATTGCTTTGGCTTTGGTTCTTTGACATAGAAAAGACAGAAAGAAAAAAGGCAGCATGTCAAAAAATATAATGCTTTGGTTTAAATGCTTTTCATTCCGTTATACATTCTCCTTTTACTTAGAAGCAATCTTGTACAGGGAAAAATAAGTATCTATGTATTCTTATTGAGACACATTATGTACTATATATTAAATATTAAAGGTTAATAAGCACATATAGGCTATGTCAAATTAAACAATGAAAAATATGTCCTCCTTTTGTGGTAAACTTTGGCTTTTTTCCATTTGCATCCCCAAACCAATGAGAACTAGAGAAAGCTATGCTGTGTCTCATGCTTTAAAATGAAATACCTGAAAAAAAAATGAAAACCTCAACAACTTCAAAATTAAAGCAACTCTAGCACCTGAAATTAAAGGTTCTCCTAGGGTGCTGCCCATGGCATCTATTGGCAGATATTGCCATTAGATTGCCAAATTAGGCAGTTCTTGTCTGAAACATTTATAAGCAAAATGTATAAACAATGTAAAAATATGTGTACTACAAGACATTTATAATCAGGATTATAAAAAGACAAGCAGGTATTGTCACTAATTAAGCACAGTTTTAAAAGGTTCAATTATACTGGTCTAAACCCTTGATCCTTTGAACTACCCTTGCTCTTGGTTGATGTATGTTGATACTGCAAGACCTCCTGCCTCTGGAACTCCATGATGGTGCAAGAATCAGACAATATTTTAGTGTGGCTGCGGTGATACCATCAAAAAAGTAAACTTAATGTCCCTCAATTATTTCTTCTCATCTGAAGCTTGATTTTAGCTTACATTTTTCAAAATAGAATACCACCAATTTGTTGCATTGCCACTATTTAAGGCTATATAGCTTTAATTTTACTTTAATAAACTTAATCATTTGCTTGGTTTTTAGGAGCCAGGCTCAGGCTCCTAAATAAATAGTTCATTAATTTTTTTTGTCATCCTTGGTGCTATTTACATGCATACAAATGAAACTAAACTACCCCAGGGAACTTGTAAAGGGTCGGTTTCAAATTCATGAATTAATGCAAATGTTAAGGTTACATCATTTGGGTATAAGCTATATGCTTTGGAGAATAGAGAATAAGCAATCAAGGTAAAATAGCCCTATAGCTTGCATTATTTATGAAAATGAGATCCTAGCATTTATATTCTAAGGTGCTGTTAGAGGAGATAAAGCAACCTATTTGTGCAGGTACACTGCAGAGCTTACTGTGACACATGGGCCAGGAAACCACTCTGCTGCATCTTTATTAACAAGAAATCCACAGGGTTTTCATTTGACCTACTATATTTCTAATGGTTGCTGCTACCACATCTGAAATCCCTCCTGCTTCAGAGCAATTATATTTCATCCATTTTAGAGTGTCATCAATTCAAAGATGTATTATGTTCAATTTACCACCAAGAAAAGAATAGTACTTCCAATTAAAGTATGACTTTGGATTAACTGAAGATTCATCCCAATTTTAACGCTGTGAACATGTGAAGAATAAAAAGCCACCTTAGTGTTGTGGAAATACCTTACTGCGTTTATTTTGTCACAGGTGCTTGTCAGCTTGGAGGGTGAAGCTTAAATGTTGCTTTCAGAGCGCTGTCTCTGTTAGACACAGATATTACATGCAAGGAAGGAGAGGTCAGAGGCTGCCTCTCTCCCGTTAGCACATTGGAGAGAGAAGTGTGGGAATGTTAGGGCTTTATCTGATAGGGTGCTTGCGATCTTGGACTGTTTATCTATGTCTTCTTATATTTACTCACTGCCAGTGAGTTTCAGTTTTATATAAATAGGCATATGGATACTTTAGCAAGTTCACATGCAATTATTGCTCTATTAATGCAATTTTTTATTTCTAAATTTTCTCAAAAGAATCAGACATTCTTAGTAGAATGTCATAATAAGATGTATTTCTGATAACTTGGTTAATAAAACAAGCACAACCCTTGATCTCCTTAAAATCTCATCTACTCCAAAAAGCTGTTTTCTTGGCATCATCAAAGCGCAACTGATGGTTTGGTAAAGACATAGGAACAAGGAATAACTTCCATTTTTAAAAGACCTGGAATTTCAATTCCACCACAAATATATCTATTTTATTAATTAAAGTCAAGAGTCCACAGACAAAATGTAGTGCTAAGAAATCAAATTTTAATAAATGCAAATGAGCCAAAAGTGAGAACAAGCAGCTGAAGTTCCAGGATAGAATATTTGTATTTACCTTGGTATTCATCAGCTTTTACTCAGAAGCCTGAGGCGTGAGGATGCGAAGTATGAACTTATTCCAGAAGTTTGGCAACTGAGGAATAGGTCCTAAGTGCTTAGGATTTTAGTGTGAGAAAAGAGTATACATTCCATGAAACCAGGTGAAGAAAGAAGACCTCCGTGTCATCTCTTTTCCATTTGATTTTAATTCTCCACCCCACCCCCCACATATTTTGAAATCTGGGTTCTTAAATTCTCTCTTAAAAATACTCTGCAGCATTTATAGTCTTCATATAAAGCTAGAAGGTGAACTTGTTATTCTCACCAGGTGATGGGTCACATCTTTTTAACCCAAACATCCCTAAATTACCAATAGATTTCTTACATATTTGCAGGCTAAGTCATGTTATTTGCTGTTTTTGTTGTTCTTAGAAAAGGAGTTCAAATTCACACCCAAAGACAGCATAATTGTTAGTGACAATACTGTGATATGTCCCATCTCTCATCATAGTGTGATTCCTTGGTTAATCACTGCTCCAGTAAACTGTACAGTCTATATATAAAGGCAAACTTGTTGTTCATCATTGAGGTAAATACTAAACTCCTAGCACTTAGCACAGCACCTGGCACATAGGTGATCAAACTATAAAAAGATCACATGACCTGGCTTGAATAGCATAGACAGGTGATCATACATCTTTTTAGAATGATCTAGACCTGGCCAAATTGAAGGTGCTGTCTAGTAATGCCAAGAAACTGCCATTATACTCTCTTTTTTGTTGTTGTTGCTGCTTTTGGAGTAATTTTGTTTTGTAAATTTTACTTTTCCTTCATATCCATTCACTGAAGGGAATGGCTTCGAGTGTCAGATTATAAATTAGACTATTTAGAGAACTATTCAATTCTGAAAACTATGACTGACAAACTATATGCAAAGAGGGAAAAAAGGAGATGAGCAATTTTGCAGTAGATCTGAGCTAGTTAGATCAATTACAAGAAAAATGTATTTATCTAGAATTATTTAGATAATTGATTTAACTCATTTTCATATAAATACTTTTAACAATAGCAAATAGGACAAAGCAACAAATTTCTTAAATTGACATCTGCCTACTCTGCAGTCTCACACATTGCTTTTCATTTATAAACATCTTGGTTTTTGTGGGAAAAAAAAGACAAATCAATGCATTTTCTAAAAATAATCCACTCATGTTCTAAAATATATGTAGTCTGCCCAGCCATATAATATGAAAAATTTATTGAAGAAGATAGAAGAAACTTTGTACATAGGATAATGATGCCTCAGTCCCCTTCAAAGTAGACACCTTGGGGGCCTCACACAGTTCTCCCAATCGCCATCAGCTGTCCCGTTGTATTTTCCTGCATCTCATTGATGGTCTGAAATCTCTATTCTTTCAAAGGTGGTTTTAGTTTTAGGAAAAGCCAGAAGTCACAGGGCACCAAATCTGGACTGTAGGAGACAGAGTCCCCCAAGTGATTTGACATTTCGCCAAAAAAGCTCTGTATGAGATGTGATGCATGAGCAGGCATGTGACGAAGCTGCCAATCATCAGTTGCCCACAGCTGCGACCTTCTGAATCATCCCAACAGTTTCTGCAGAGTAGTGTTCAAGCTTAATGCAAAATTTGGTGTGAATGCCTTGCTTTATTCAGTCATTTTGAATGCAATGGGCACACAGTACACATGCTCACTCAATGGCATCTACCACCCCCCACTGTCTAGAACAGTGAAGGCATCACTGTTCACACATGCACATTCCAGTCCACTTGCCTTGCCAGGTTACATCGTTGCACAAACCCTTCTTGGTATATTAACAATGGCTGCACTTTTTTCTGGACTGACCTCATATATTGTGGAAATACAAGAGTATCAACTCTTTAGGAAGGAGTGAGAATTGGTGCTAAATTGACAGAGCTTAAGGAATTGTTACTTAGAAAGGTGAACAATGAATCATACACATAAAAATGAAGTGAATTTTATAATAAAGGAGTGGTATAAATAAATCAGTATTTATACCACTTTATAAATAGAGTGTATGATGTTCTCTTAGGTTCTGATTATACATACAAGCATAGATGCACTGCAAAGAAGAGTCACCCAAAGGAAAACATCATTTGCCTTTTATTATGACCCTGTTGGAATTTCTACATTGAGTCATAATCACTGTTAGTTTGAATACAATTTTTCCAATTTATTCATTCAATATTTATTGAACCAATCACTCTTTGTTGAGGATGTTATCTACCTGTTTGTCACTTAGTACCTATCTTAATTATCAGATGCACTGTTGGCCTACACCATTCACCTCACTTCATCTCATCACATAGGCATTGCATTACTTCACATCATCATTATCATCATAAGAACCAGTATAGTACAATAAGATATTTTGAGACAGAACACATTCATATAACTTTTATTACAACATATTATAATTATTTGATTATCATGGTTAATCTCTTACTGTGCCTAATTTATAAATTAAACTGTATTGTAGGTGTGTGTATGGGAAAAAACAGTATCTATAGTTAGGTACTGTCTTAGATTTTAGGCATCTGCTGGGGATACTTGGAATGTATCCCCCAACCCATGGATAAGGGGAAAATATTGTATAAGGTAGAATAAATTGAGTCAAATAGTCTATGAAAAAGTAGAAGAACTTTGTGCTGGTGCTGGATCACTGAGGCAATTATAGAGAACCAAATATTCCTGTTTGCTTTTAAAATTATTTTTTACATTAAATTGATTTGGTTGATAGTGGTAAATAAAATTATATGTTTCAAGTGTATATTTCTATGAACATAATCTATATAATGTGCACTGTGTGGCCACCTCCTACAGTCAAATCTCCTTCCGTCACCATCTGTTTGACCCACTTTGCCCTTGACTACCTCCCAACCTTCTTCCCTCTGTAACTGCCATACTGTTGTAGTCTGAGTTTTCCTGTCTGATGCTTCTTTTTCTTTCTCCTTTCTACTCACCTATTTCAGACTTTTATTTTCTTTCTGAATTATTTTTTAATTATTATCCTAATCCATAATCCCCCACATACTGTCACCAAAGTAGTCTTTGATAAATCAGCCTTGGCTCTTGATTGTGAGCTCTACCTGCTTTGACTTTGGCATTTCAGATGGTTCAAAACTTGGCCTGGCTATAGTCCTCATTTTCGTTTGCCTTGGCTCTGTCCAGAAGAAAGTGCCAAATCTCTTTTTTGCTTATTGCAAAAAAGAATTAGAAGAGTAATCATGAAAACAATTTAGTGAGGGAGAATTGACAACCCTTACAGTATTATATTGTTTTTGAATTTTCAAATCCTCTGGGAGTGAGAAACAGCTCAGTATGAATTAAAAATAGACTCCAGCAAGCTTCAAACTGCCCATACTGTGTTCCAAGCTGGCATGCCGAACCAACTTAAACTCTGATGTGAGTTATAAAGACACAAGGATAAGTGGCTCCATTTAGAGCATCATGTTAGCCAAGTGTGCACATTGCATTCATGATGAGACTTTCTTTTCACATGCCTTTTGTTCCTCATAGGATGATTATGATACTCCTCTTGACATGATGCAGATAAATTCCACTATTCTTTATGAAAATGATGTTTTATTATTTTAAATAACCATGTGAGGTGCCAAGATTCATTTCATTGTCCATCATCTTTCAAAAGAAGTGATAACATCATGGGTATACATAGAGATCCCTAATTACATTTTCATAGACTTACTAATTGATGATGTAAGTTTGGACACTTCCATGTCTTACATCTTTCTAAAAAATAATGACTGATGATCTAATTTATTATGTAGTTACAATATACTCTTGCCATGATATATGCATAAAGATCATGTTAATATGTGCTCATCATTAAAGAACCCAACTGTCACCATGGACATTACCACCATTCCCTGCCACTTTATGCTATTGCCTTTGATACAGCCAGACTCGTTCAGACCTTTCTGATGCAATGCAGCTGTTCACCACACAGTTTTCTGTGGAGTATTGAATGTGTCTGGTATGTTTGCTAATTGGGTGTCCTAACTCTAGGGACATTGAAAAGACACTGGATTTTGTACACACCAAGACAGGGCAAGCGTGGCAAAGTGAGCAGGAATGACCCAAACTACACCCTGCAGGGCTAAGCATGTTTAGTGTTGGGGGAAGAGAACTGCCCGCAGCACAATCCCTGCCTTCTTGGTGCAGGTACAGACTAGTGACCCAGTGTGCCAAGGACACTGCCTTCTCGGCAGCAGCATGACTGCAGAAGCTCCACTTGCCAGCATGAAGTTCCCAGAAAGTGGATAATTCAAAAGAAAACAAAAATAAATGAATAAGAAAAGAGATAGGAAATGAAAGAGCTAAAAAGTATCAACCATGTGTTTTTTTTGAAAAGTAAAAGATGGAAAGAATATCCAGGAGAATGGAATAATGTATTTCTACTTATTTAATTCAGAAATGCAAATTCTTTCCTAAATACCTTTTTATCAATGCAAAAAATAATCTGTGGGATGACTACAAATATTTGCAAATATCTAAAGCATACTATTATAAGTGCATTCTTCTTGGAAACCAATTTAACACATTTAAACTCTACCTAAGTGTGTATACAGGGTGCACATGATAAAGTGGCAAATTTTTAGTAAAATAAACAACATACCACAAAAGTGTTATATTTTGAAATATTTATTCTTAAATGTAAATAAATAAACATAGTCATTATATTTGAAATTGTTCAAAAAAGTCTCCATTTGTTGAAATAATAGACTTGATTCGACTTCGGAATCTTGAGCACGCTTCAGTTAACTTTTCTTTATTCATGGACATCATAATGTTTTCAATCTTAGCTTTAACAGCCTCTTTATTGGAAAGAGGTTATTTATTAACTTCTCTCTCACAAATGCTCCATGCATGACAGTCTAAAGGATTTGCATCTGGTGAACAAATTCTTTGTTCACCAGATTTCCTTTGACCAGAATTCAGGAACACTGATGCTGAGATATTCTTGCACCTTCTTGGCATTATGTGTTGGTGCACCATCTTGTTGGAAGATAAAATGAAGTCCATTTGTGACTTGCTTCCTCCACAGTACAACTACTTTTCTCAAAAAGTCAAGATAAACATCAGCAGCCACCTTCAAGCCTTGTGGGAAAAAATGAGGGGTCATGATATCTCCTTCATTGCTGACAACACTTAACACCATCACTGTAGCAGGAAATTTCCTTTTCATGACAATTGGGGCTTCATTAAGATTCTCACAGAGCCACTTGTTGTTTCTTCTGTGACTATTTGGTCCTGCTGAGAATTCTTTTATTCAGAGAAGAAAATCAGAGGGTTTTTTTCTTTGGGATTTTTCCATTTTGTTAGTAGCTTCTTTGCTTTTTCAAAGTGCCTTTCCTTTGTCTGCTGTGTCATAAACTGGCCTCTTCTAAGAACATATGATCTGATATCTTCAGCACTAATCTTGCAGAATGTTACATTCAACACCTGCAGTTCTCTTGCTATGGAGCGCGTTGACTTTCCTGGACCTTCATTGATGACCTCCTGGACTCTGTGTATAATATCTGGACTGTGCGGTCCTTGCGTACCTTATGTGTTTTCTTTGTTGGTGTGGCAACATCACAATCAGCATCATACGCCTTCTTCACATTGTCAACTGTACGTAAAGAGAGGTTATCGAAGACTGTAATTTACTTAGCAGTTTGCCCTGCATGCAGTCCAGAAATTATGGTTGCTCTAACATCGCATTCCTTTGACATGACAGTTGCTCTCAGAATTTAAGACTTTATATCTGAAATAGTGATGTTAAATTATATAACCTTAGAAATACAGTTTTTCAAAATTAATAAGCACATGAAGTGAAGTGATGCAAATTTACTGCCATTTTATTGTGTGCACCCTATATGTATATCATAGAATGTTATAAGTATATGCATTTTTATATATGTCATATGCCATGTCAGAGTCATTTAATGGAGTATGTGTGTCCCCTAGATTTGACACACTTAACACCTATGCTCTTATCTCAAATATTATTGACTCTTTTATCTATTTTTTGCACCAATCAGGCAAAGTGCGTAATTTATTTGGAGATAATATAGTGATTTATATATCAAAAAATAAAATCACAGCCCCATGTATTTCTATTGCCAATTTCATCCATTTCTCTCCTAAAATAATGTTAGTACTGATAGTTTGGAAGTGTTCCTTCTTTTCATCCCTCACTGTCCATCACTCTTTGAGATAGGCCTTTGTCCTCTCTCCATGGGATTCCTGGGATAGACTCCTACCAGTTCCTCTGCATCTTTCCCCCACACTCCTCATCATCCTTATGCTCTAAGAAACTTGATTCTGTTAAAAAAAAATGCTGCAGTTACACATGAGTGGGCAAAAGTAGGTTTACAGTTGTTTGTGTGGAAAAAGACATGCAGGTTACAATGAATATAAGTCAAGAATAAATTGTTTCACATACAAATGTAATCCTACATTTGCCAGCCTCTGTGTATTGTTTGTGTAGAATTTACTTTACATCATCCTTCTCTCTGTGTACCATAAAAAACTCACAGTGTTTAAGGAGGAAACTCCGAGGTGCTTCCCAGAACAGGGATGCTGAGAAGACTTTAAAGAGAGCCTGCAGAGTCTTTAAGAACAAGTAGAATTTACACAGACATGTATTCCAGGGATAAGCTATGTCATTAGCAAGATTTCAGCATGCCTGGCTTTTCAAACAATAGTCAGTAAAATGAGATTGAGGTCCCAGCATTGTGGGAGATAAACTTGTTGAGTAGCTCTAATTCAGACTGGGCACAGAAGGGGAGGGCTGTCAGGCCAAATTGCAATTTCATTTCACAAGGGTGGGGCAGAATTTATTTATTTTAAAGATGTGTATTTGTTCTTACATGTTCGACCCTCTGTTACCTTCCAAGGGCTCTCCTTTGATGCAATACACCTACTGAGAAATTTTTTCCCACAGCTCAAAACAGTTTTTGAACTTGTCAATTTTGATGACTTTTAGTGCTTCTGCCATTTTTGTTTGTTTGTTTGTTTGTTTGTTTCACCTCTTCCACATCAGCGAACTGTTTCCCTTTGAGGACTATTTTTCATCTGGGGAAACAAAAAAAGTTGCTTAGGGCAAGATTGAGTGAATAGAGAGAGTGGAGCATGGTTATACTATTTTTGGTCAGAAACTTCTGAATACTCAGCATGATGTGGTCATGTGCTCTTATAAATCACCCATCATAAAACATACAAACCTATTGAGTCTTCAAAACTATTTCACTGATGCCAAATGCAGCCTCTCACAACAACACCAGCTGGTACACTGAAACAGATGGGTTCCTAGAACACTCACCTAGTGGGGGGAGCTTGACTACAATTATCTTCTGCCTTCCAGAAGATAATTCCGGTTTTTTTGAGGGTCCCCCCTTATAAAATAAATCATTCCAGGCATTTGTTAGGAGACTATTATGAGTGCAATAACTGCAATTAGTGGACTTATGCAAATTTGTCCATTGAGTAATAGTTTCTGGTAAATTTCTGTAGTCAGGGACTGTTGGCTAGGGATAAGGACTCTGCCGGCTCCTTCACAACCTTGCCATTGTAGCCAGTGGGCCTGCACAATGAAAGCAACATTTCGATTAAATTTTGGCAAATGCACAAATATTTATTGTGAAACCATCACAAAACTGTCCCACAGTTCCTTCTCACAGCTCAGGGATAGCTGTACTCTGCCCACAGGCACCTGGCTCATACCCTGTGTTGACTTATACTGAAATGGTGCAGTGATTTTTTAAGGCAAAATTGGTTAAACCTTGTTAGGTCAGGTGACAAAGTCTTTGAAGTACAGTGACACAGGACTATGGGGATCTAGACCTACATCTACAGTGATGGTTATTAAAAGGTACTTTGCTGGACTGATAGAAGGGCAGATGATTTTAACCAACTGTATGCATTGAACACCTCTTAATATACCAATGAAATACCATTTTTTAATATCCTTTATACTCTCTGTTGTAGACTTCGATATTTGAAGTCCTTAGTTTTACTACCTTCAGGTCACATCAAATGTTAGCCACCATGAGAATTTGGATTAGAGTTAATTAAAATATACAAATCTGAGTTTAAATCAATTTTTTCAATTTGTGATTAATTGATCATGATAGCAGTTTATTGGGTAAAAGTAAAGGTCAAAATAGAACAAAATAGGACTTCTTGGACTAAAATACTTAACAAGTGTAAGGACTATTTTGTGAAACTTTAGTTTCAAGTTTTAAAAATCTTATTTGTCATAAAGTACATTTTTTGTTGGGCTACTGTTTAAAATATGCTGTGAAAGCCAATAATTTAGGGATTGTGGGTGTTTTATTCTCCTACTTTGTTATTGGCACAGCTGTTAGTTGAAGTTTAGTAAATACTTATATTTTATCTCAGTTGTGTGTTTTTAAAAGTTAGATTGGAGTATGTGTATATCTGTAGGTTATTTTCACACAAAATGCATCTTTGATTTTGTCATGGAATAAATGGAAAATTGAATTTGCTTAACAAAGTTGTTTAAAAGCACTTCTGCTGGAACGCACCTGTTCTCTTTCTCTCTCTCATTCACTGCTCCTCTCTTTCCCTCCCCTCTCTTTTTTTTCCCTTATTGATAATTATTGAATGGTAAGCACTTCCTAAGTGTTATCTCATTTAGTCCTCGCTTCCTAAGGCATTTAATGTTGTCCACATTTTGCAGATCAGATTATGAGGACTTAGAGACTTGATAGTGCCTTTACCAAGGTCATCCAGTTAGTATATGAACCCTGCAGTTTGACTCCAGAGCCTGTGGTTTTTATTGATGTGTTTTTCTTTTCTTTTCTTTTTTAAAAAATTTTATTGTTGTTGTATTACATCCATCCCCTTTTTGCTCCCCTCTGTCCCCCTCCCCACCCACCCATTGCCCCCAAAGTCAATCCCACCTATTCTCCATGTCCATGGTTCCTTTATACTAGGTTCTTGTCTAAGCTGCTCCCCTTTCTTGCCTCTGCCTCCCCCCTCCCCCCAACCCCTTTCCCCCTGACCACTGAAGGCCTATTCACTGTATTCATATATTTGGTTCTGTTTTGCTTGTTGTTAGTTTTGGTCATTATTGTCCTGTAATGGGTGAGATTATATGATATTTGTCCTTCACTGACTGGCTTATTTCACTAAGCATAATACTCTCCAGTTCCATCCATGTTGTTGCAAAGGGTACAAGTTCCTTCTTTCTTTCTGCTATATAGAATTCCATTGTGTAAATGCACCAAAGTTTTTTGATCCAATCATCCACTGATGGGCACTTAGGCTGTTTCCAGCACTTGGCTATTGTAA
>PVIW01008862.1:0-56804 GCA_004026585.1 Noctilio leporinus
TCCCCCCCCCCCCCCCCCCCCAATAAATCTTTTTTTATTGAAAGAATACCAGGCTGAATTTTTGTTTGAGGTCAACTCTTGCTAGTTTCCAGCCATTGTCCGCAAGTTGTATTATATTGTATTACTGTTTCACTTAAAACCCTATTTATGGCTTCCCCATGCACTAGAATACAATTCAAACTCCTTAGCATCGCCTACAAAGGCCCCACTTGAACCGTACTCCGGCCTAGCTTTTCACTTCCATCTGGTGTCACTATTTCTTGAGCTTGTACACTCTCCCTGTTGATCTCCCAATTCCCATGATAAGTTTAGTTCTTGCCTCTCCTGCTATACTAAACAACATCCCCCTTAGGCAGATCTCACTTTAAATGTTACTTTTGCAGAAAACTCTTCCATGATCATTTACATAGGTCTCCATCGTTATTCTCTATGAGGAAGCTCTGTTTATATCCTTCCTGGCACTCAATTGTAATCATCTTATGCATTTTAAAGAAGATTTTATTTGATTATTTTTAGAGAGAAGGGGAAAGGGAGAGAGGCAGAGAGGGAGAGAGATATCAATGTATTGTTGCCTTTCACCTGCCTCCAGCTACAGACCTGGCTTACAACTAACTTCATTATGTGCCCTGGCTGGGGGAATCGAACCAGCGACCTTTGGGTGTGCAAGCTGGCGCCTTATCCACTGTGCCACCAGCATCTTGTTGATTCTGTTTGTTGGCTGTTTCTAATCTAGTCTATACTACACATTCCATGATGGTTGGGATCATATCTGTTTTTTTCACTGTAATATCACAGTATTTGGTATAACAAAGACACTAAATGTTTTTTAATGAATGGACAAAGATCTTAATAAAAATTTCATACTCTGCTAATAACAATGACTAATTTTTGTCACCACCAATAAACATTTATTAATAAAACTTTTCCATCTTGGCTTGCTCTCTCTGGAGCGTGGTGGCTTTTTCCTGCCTCTTCTATCCCCTAGGCATGTTACCTTGCCTTTCTATCCTAAGCTCTAAGGGCCCTTTTTTTAAAATTTGTTTGTTTCTGTAACTTGTTTCTGGAGCCAATGCAGCCAAGCTGCCTCATTTCTACTACCTCTGTAATTTTCTAAATAAACTTATCTTATAAAACAAAAGTTTTCTATCTTATCCAGCTTGATAATTCCTTGGACTTTAATTTCTTTTTTTCTTTCTTTCTTTCTTTTGGACTTGGATTCCTTATTTATGTTTTAGCTATAGAAGGAAGCCAGATACAATTATTTTCATAGATACATATTAGTCTCCACTGTATGTATCTCTTCTTAAAATCTTTTAACGTATCTGACAACAGGAAAACAAAGATGATGACCCTATTCCCAATGGCAGTTTTATTCTTCTAGGTAGCACCAGTTCTCTTCAAAATCTCTTCTTTATTTCTACACTATGTTATTAAAAATTAGCAAGACATACTTCTTGTGAGTGATAAAAATGTTTTAAAAATATTCTGTGGAAAATAAAGTGGAAAAATATTGATACATCAAAATGTTAACAATGTAAAACAACAATGTGCAACTACTACATATCTATTTTATGGGGAAAATCTAAAACACCAACATCAGATTTCCACTTTGGGAGCATCTTGATGGTTTCTTACAAAACTAAACATACACTTCTCATAAGATTCAGCAATTGTGCTCCTTGGTATTTATCCAAATGCATTGTAAACTTACGTCCACACGAAAACTTGCACATGAATGTTGACAGCAGTTTATCCACAGTAACTAAAACTTGCAAGCAAGTGAGATGCCCTTCAGCCCTGTCTGGTGTGGCACAGTAGTTTGAGTGCTGACCTGGTAAACAAGAGTGCCACTTTGATTCCCAGTCAGGGCATGTACCTGGGTTGTAGGTCAGACCCTTGGTTGCGGGCGTGCAAGAGGCAACTGACTGATGTTACCTTACACACTGATGTTTCTTTTCCTCTCTTTCTCCCTTTCTTCTCCTCTCTATAGAAATGAATAAAAACAAACGAATAAACAAACAAAAAAAACCCCAAACAAACAAAAACAATAAATGAACAGATGTCCTTCAGTAGGTGAATGAATAAGCTACTGTCCATCCAGACAATAGAATATTATTAGGTAGTAAAAATAAACAAGCTATCATTCAGAAAAGAAGCTAAAATGGTTATTGCTAAGTGAAAGAAGCCAATTTGGAAAGGTTACATAATGTATGATCCCAACTTTGATCTTTGGGAAACAATGGGCATAGTAAAAAGGTCAGTGGTTGCCATGAGTTAGTGGGCAGGAAGGGTTGACTAGGTAGAGCACAGGGAGTTTTAGGACAGTGAAACTGTTCTGTATGATACCATAATGGGGATATACACATAATTATACATTTGTACAAACCTATAGAATGTACAATACCAAGAGTGAACCTTAAGGTAACCTACTGACTTTGAGTACAATGTGTAAACATAGGTTTATCCATTGTAACAGATATACCACTCTGAGGCTGAACGTTGTCAGTGAGTGATGCAGGGGTACATGGAAACACTGAACTTTCTGATCAATTTTGCTGTGAACTTAAAGTACTCTGAAAAAATAAGGTCTGCTGAAAAAAATGTTAAGACTCGTCATCCTAGGGTGCAAGAATCATTGATATCGTTTTTTTTCTTTGCACTTTTCAGGTTTTCTAAAAAAAAAATTTTTTTTGGTCACTAAGTGTATTTATTACCTATGAAAATAGAAAACTATTAAAATAGTTATTTTATTTTATTAAACCTGTTTTAATCTCTTAGGGAATAACTACCTAGTACAGGAATTTAAAAAATAATAGCTGATAATATAAGGAAACCTTAAATAAGCAAAAATTAAATCTTATATTATTTTCAGCTTATGATTTTATAAAGCCACAGAATTTAATTGCTGGAAAGGCCCTTCACAATCATCTAAAATAGTTTTCTCTGCTAAAATGTTCTCCCTGGCTGGTGGCACAGTGGATAAAGTGCCGGCCTGCGAACCCAAAGGTTGCTGGTTTGATTCCCAGCCAGGGCACATAACCAGTTGCAAGCCAGGTCTCTATCATGGCGGTAACTAGAGGCAGGTGAAAGGCAACCACACATTGATGTCTCTCTCCCTCTCTGCCTCTCTCCCTTCCCTCTTTTTAAAAATAATAAATGAAATCTTAAAAAGATTTTTTTCTTGGATTTCCCTTTTCTACCTCCCTCTACCCCACCACTTCCTACTATATAATAAATTCCTTTTCTACCCTTAAAAAATTTGCTTGTATTTTCCAGTGAATGCTCCCTAAAATTTAGAAAGCACTGGGATTGGTACTGCTGCCTGGGGGATGAAATGAGGAACATGATGGATCCCCATACTCCAGTGAACTAGGCAGGAGGAGTAAAGCACAGTCTTTGTTAAAAATATAGTGGTTAACATATTTTATTATTTAATTAAAAAGCCACAGGAACTGAGAGGAAGGAAAAGTTCATAATAACCTGGAAAAGTAAGAAAGAGTTATTTAGAAGCATTGGTATCCCATGGATGAGAAAACTAAGGAGAAAGAAGAATTTTCTATCGAGGCCATATTATGTACATACGATTTCCTCATCTCATTGGAAAAGAAACTGAGATTCAAAAAAGTCTAGGGTCAGAGAGCTAACAAATGGTGGAATCAGGATTAAGGTCAACATTAACTCTGCATTCTCCTCCAAATTTTATATATATGTATACATAAGCTGCCAGTATCTCAGCAGAGTCCGCTTGCTTAAGGCCCTCACTATTCTAGAATGTACACAAACCCATCCACTCTGGGAACCACAACCAGGGCAACAGCTAGAGGGGTACTAGTCACATACAGGAAGTGGATGAACTGTCTGGAAAAGGAGTGTGTGCTGAACAAGTGCCATTGTTCCCTCTCAGATCCTTCCCCCACATACAGCACCACAATGAGGTGAAAATGGTCACCCTATATTGATGAATACATATGGCTCTGCCCCTTACAAAGTAACAGTTTTGAGAGCTCTACCTAAGACACAGAAGCAAGCACAGGAGGCTGTCAAGATGAGGAGACAGAGAAATATGACTCAAAAGAAGGAGCAGATCAAGGTTCCAGTGAGAGAACAAAGTAATGAGGAGATAGCCAACCTAACAAACACAAAATTCAAAGTACTGGTGATAACCATGCTCATAGACTTGACAAATGTGATTGAGTATGGCAAATGTATAAGGAAAGAAGTGAAGGTTATGTTAAGTGAAGAAGAATCTACATGAAATCAATGGTGAAGGGAAGGAAGCCAACGTTAAAATTGATTTGGAACATAAGAAAGAAATAGACAGTCAACCAGACTGAAGAAACAAGAATTGAAAAAAAATGAGAAGAGGTTTAGAAACTTTTGGGACAACTTTAAACAAACCAACATTTGAATCATAGTATTCCAGAAGAAGAGCAAAAACAAGAAATTGAATACTTAGTTGAAAAAATAATGAAGGCTAACTTCCCTAATTGGTGAAGGAAATAGACATACAAGTCCAGGAAGCACAGAGTCCTAAACAAGATAGACCCAAAGAGGACCACACCAAGACACATCATAATTAAAATGCCAAAGGTTTAAGATAAAGAGAGAATCTTAAAAGCAACAAGGGAAAAGAAGAGGGTCACCTACAAAGGTGTTCCTAAAAGAGTACCAGCTGACTTATCAAAAGAAACTTTGCAAGCAAGAAAGGAATGTCAAGAAGTATTCAAAGTGATGAAAAGCAGGGATGGTCAACCAAGGTTATACTATTCATCAAAGCTATCATTTAGAATGGAAGGGCAGATAGAGTGCTTCCCAGACAAGGTAAAGCTAAAGGAGCTCATCATCACCAAGCCCTTATTACATAAAATGTTAAAGGGAGTTATTTAAGAAAAAGAAGATCAAAGCTATGAACATTAAAACGACAACAAACTCACAACTATCAACAATAGAATCTAAAAAATAAAAACAAAATCAAATTAAGCAAACATTCAGAATAGGAACTGAATCATACTCATGGGGAGCATTTGGAGGGTTATCAGCAGGGAGAGAGGGATGGGGCAGAAAAGGGGAAATGGTGTAGGGATTAAGAATTGGTAGGACCAAAATAGAAAGGGGGATGTAAGAATAGTATAGGAGCCCTGACTAGTAGAACAGTGGATAAGGCACTGGACTGCACATCCAAAGGTCACTGGTTCGATGCCCCAGCCAGGGCACATAGTGAGGTTGCAAGCCAGGTCTCCAGCCAGATCTGTAGCTGAAGGCAGGTGAAAGGCAACCATACATTGATGTCTTTCTCCCTCTCTGCCTCTCTCCCTTGCCCTCTCTCTAAAAAATAATAAAATTAAATCTTAAAAAAAAAAAAAAAAAAGAATAGTATAGGAAAGTTTGAAGCCAAAGAACTTACATGCACAACCTCCTGGATGTGGTGGGATTGCTGGAGGGAAGTTTCATAGTGGGTGGATGGGAGTGAAAGGAACAAAATTGGGACAACTGTACCAGCATAATCAAGAAAATATACTTAGCCCTGGCTGGTGGCACAGTGGATAAGGCACTGGCCTTTAAACCCAAAGGTCACTGGTTCGATTCCCAGCTAGGGCACATAACCAGGTTGCAAGCCAGGTCTCCAGCCAGGTCTGTAGCTGAAAGGCAACCATACGTTGATGTCTCTCTCCCTCTCTGCCTCTCTAAAGATAATAAAATCAATAAAATATACTTTAAAAATAAAACTAATTAGATCTTGAGGTACATATTTTTTCAAGATTTGACCTGTTTTTTGTGATGATAAAAATGATTTTTTTTGGATATGCCCTAGCTCAATATTTATGGTAAAAATATCAGTGTTTTTTTCCTAATAAAGTATTATACTGAATTTTTCTGACATTCCACTAAGTCAATTATTAATAAAAATTTCTAAAAAATTTTGAGGTCTTACGAAGTTTAAGGTGCAAGTTTTGTATGTGTATACTCATTTAATCCACCCTAAACTCTATGAGATTGGAACTGCTATTAACATTTACAAGTTAAAACTAAGGCATAGAAGGTTTACACATGTTTAAAATCACCCAGCTAGCTGTGGGTAAAGCGAGAATTCAAAGTTGTTTAGTCTGGCACCTAAACTAGCCTCATAATAACTGCTATATTGTATCTCAATTAGTGGTGAGCTCTTGGCTCCAGAAATACCTAACATTTAAAGATAAAGATAGAGATATAACTGACATATAATATTATTTCTAGGTGTATAACATAATGGTTTGATATATGATTAAATTGGGAAATGATTATCATAGTGAGTCCAGTTAATGTCCAGGATCACAGTTTTAAGTTTTATTCTTAGGCTGAAAACTTTTAAGATCTACTCTTAGCAATTTCTAACATTTTTTACATCATTTTCACAGAAGTTATCTGGGTCTTAAAATAACACTGCATTACTTGATTTTACAAAAGTGACTAAACTGAGGTTCAGGGAGAAGGTTTTGAGGGTTCAAATAAGTATTTGAAATATGTTTCTACTTGTCTTCATGTTGCCTTTCTGCAATGCTTAGTATGATTTCATGATTAGTACAAAATACCTCCATATACACACATTTTTAGTAATAGCCTTATTGAGCTGTAATTCCATACCATACAACTCATTTATTTAAACTGAACCATTCAATGGCGTTTAGTATTATTTGGAGCTGTCCAACTATCAATATCAACTTTAGAACATTTTCATTGCTCTAAAAATACACCCCACACACTTTAGCTATCATTCCCTACCTCCCCAGCACTAGGCAACTACTAATCTACTTTCTTTCTCTGTAGGTTTGCCTAGTCTGGACAATTACATAAATGGAAACATGCAATGTGTGATCTTTTGGGTCTGGCTTATTTTATGCAGCATATGTCTTCAAGGTTCATCCATGTTGTAGCATGTACCAGGACTTCATTCCTTGTTATGGCTGAATATTTCATTGTATGAATACACCACATTTGTTTATGCATTCACCAGTTAATGAATAGTTGGGTTCTTTCTACCTTTTGGAAATTATGAATAATGCTGTTTTAGACATTAAAATGCTTATTTTGAAAAGTTTTTATATAAATTAAGTGTTTTATAAATTATGACATTTGTTTTCAACTTTCAACTAAAGTTCTTTTTGATATTATGCAGTCAACCCAGTGAATATTTTCATAGACAAATGGATTTTAACGAAGGAATACCAAATGTGAATAACATACTACTGTAATTATTATTCTTGTTAACTACAAAACATCAATAATGCTGGGAAGTTAATAGCAGTACAGTTCGAACTCATGTGAGAACACAATCTATCATTTAAGTCTATGACAGACTTTATTTTGAAATATTCTAAGTCTTCTAACTATAAATTTAATGAACAGGAGCTATAGCAATGGTACATGGTAACAGAAACGGGGTAGTGTTTTTCACGGAATTATTACAATGTTGCTTTGTACTTGGTAAATGACCATTTCTTTCATGAAGATAGTGCCGTCAAGAATGTCAATGCAAAACAGAGCCATGTATTATAGTCTTATATTTCACTGTATTGAGAACTTAAAAGTTTACAATTATGGAATAAAAGTTTTGCTACCCACCTCCCCACCCCTCAGTGACACTATTTTGAGAAAGCTGGTTGAAATACATGTTGGATGTTCTTCAACTTAAAGTTTTACTATTGCATTTCGCCCTTGGTGTTAGAATTACTTGATTTTAATTCATGAATGCATCTCAACTTCTACTCTTTAAGTGGCGTCTACTTTTTCATCAGTTTTCACTGAGACCGTTGAGGATGATTAACTTAATTACAAACTTTCCGTTCATCCTCATCTTGTAGACCGTTCAATGGTAACACCACACGTCTACTTATTAGCAGCCAGTGGTAGATTACGGTGGAACTGATAAATTTATCCATCCATCCAGCCATGTCCACAACTCCATTGCTATAATCCCGCCATCGGCCGCTAGGGCCGGACCCGAGTCCTGGAACCTCACTGGTCATGCGTGCGCCCTAGACGTCGGGGAACAAAAGCAGAGTCGCGGCCGGTGGGCTGCTCCCCGCGGCGCCGGGGCGAGGGATTGGTCCCTCACCCCGGAAGACCAGACGGTATGTGGTGGCGGCCCCGGCTCGTCCACCGCGGGCCCAGCTCCAGAGGCGGCCGCAGCACCTCCATTTTGGCCGCTGGGGGGTGAGCGGCGTCTGAGTGTCCCTGTCGTCTCCTGTCCCCACGCCCCACGCGGACCCTGGTAGCGAGCTGTCCCTCGGTTGAACAGCGCAGCGTAGCGAGGGCTGTGCGGCAACACGCCGCCCAGCGCCACTGGCCCGGTTCCCAGTGGGTTCCGACAAGATGGAGGACGCCGTCTCCACCCGCAGCCATGACGGGCGGTGGGGCTGCTCCTTACGAGACGAGGAGCGAGTGGACGTGCGTCCGCCCCAGGTCGCTCCGGAACGCCTTCGCCTGCCGGCAGACGCCCCTGACCGCGGTAACCCCTGCCCGGCCGCCTGCACTGGGCATCCACGACCTGCACAGTAGGGTTTTTGGGACTTCGAGGCCGCGTCCCTCCCTAACCAGAACCTTGGGAACCAACGAAGTGGCCAGGACTTCCCGGCCCAAGCGAGGGCAGGCCGCCGGGCCTCAGCGTCTAGTACCGTCCAGACACAGGCAGTACCCTCCCTCCCCTAGGGGCCGAGCTGTAGCGGTTACAGCAGCTACGAAAGTCGGGCCGCTGACCTGTCGGACCGTGTGGGGGCGGGGCGGGGGGCGGGGGTGAGGAGGGAGGGACACGGCCTAGGCCCGGGCAGACGAAGGGGAGAAGGCGTCGATACACAGGGGGTGTGGCCTGGGTTTGACGGGCAGCCTCGTGGGCTATCCCCTCAAGGGGTTCCTGAAGGAAGGCAGATAAAACCAATGGAAGCGCCCCAGGCGCCTAAGCCCGTCCTCCACGCCAGCCAATGGGGGCGTGGAGGGCGGGGCGTTTTTGACTCGGCCGCACCGTCGCCTCCGCCTCCGCCTCCGCTGCCACCTCCTCCTCCTCCTTCCCCTCCTCCTTCCCCTCCTCCTCCTCCTCCTCCTCCTCCTCCTCCTCCACCTCCTGCTCACAGCACTAAACCCGGGACTGGACCGAGCGGAGTAGTGCGCGTCGCCGAAGGGGGTGGGTCGGGGGAGGGGAGGTTCGTTCCGCGGAGCCGAAGCCAGAACCGGGTGAGGCTCGTCCCCGCGGTCTTCGCAGACCCGACCCGCGGACGGTGGGGGGGTGGGTGGGTGCAGCGCAGCCTGGAGAGGCGGAGGCAGAGGCGGCCGAGGAGGCGGAGATGAGCGAGGGCGGCCTTCAGAGCCTCCCACCGGCCCGGGACTAACCCCCGCGGTGCGGCCGCCGTCGCCGCTGCGCGTCGGGTCCCGGGGGCTAGTCTGGGCTCGCTCATGTCACGGCGCCGTCGCGTGCGGCCCGAGGGCTGCGGGCGTGCGGGCGAGGCCGGGAGGGCCGGGTGAGCACGCGGGGCGGGGGGCGTCGGGCGGGGGCGTCGGAGCGGTGGGGGGGCTCGTGGGTGTTTTCCTTTCTCTCCGGGTGGTGTTGGGGGAGGGGCGCCTGTCCTCCGCTCTCAGGACTGCGCTGGAGCCCGGGGTCTCCAAGTTTGGGGGTGAGGGTCCGCGTCTGTGCCGAGCCCTGCTCTGCCCTCCAGTCCTCGGTACCGCGCGGCCCTGCTCCGCACGTATTGTTTGGCTGGGTCTCTAATGGCGGACGGGGAGGCAGCGCAGCCGGTCTCCGACTGCGGGGCGGGGGGGGGGGGGCCGCAGGGGGGGGGGGGTTTCGGGCCCAGGGCATACATTTGGGGCAAAAATCGGAGGTTTCAGCCCAGCGGTGACGTGAGCCGCTCCTACCTTACAGTTGGTGCCGGGAGAGACGGGAGACACCGAGTGGGCCCCTTTGGGAGAAAATGCTTTTCCCTTGCAGGCGTCGAGGCAACGTTTACCCTTCCCCCGCCCTCTTCCCTGGGGCAGGTTGCATGCTCTGTGCTTTTCTCCCTCCAGATTTTGCCTTTAATTTGGGTTTTGGTACCAAATTCATGTTTTACGTCGTTTTGGTTCGCTTTACGTACAAGGGATTGTTGGGGCTGGGCAGAGTTAACAGAAGGGCTAAACCTCCTTGACCTCTATTTCCTTATCTGTTTCCTTCTGGTGGGAAGGGTTGGTTGTTCCACCTGGATAGATTGTTGTTGATACATTTCTCATTTCTCTCTACCTTAGGAGCAGAAATCGTCCTCAACCCTGTCTGGTGTACCTTTGACAGAAAGTGAGAAGGAAAATACCCTCATTGTGAGTCCTTTGCCTCTGATTTGTCACTCTTAGAGGAAGTTGTCAGGTTGTAGGGGTTCAGCTTTGGGAGTTGTCTGTCCCCCTTGTTTTGAGGGGGAGGAGCTTACCGGGGCGAGGCCTGGGTGATGGCTGGGGAGGCAGCTGGGAGTGGGCACTGCCATTTGTACTGCTGCAGTTATTTCTCATGCTGCTGCAACACCAACCTCAGCAACCAGACGATGGTCCTGCAGCTAGCTGCTCACGTTACCCAGAGGAGGGTTTCTGGGACTGAGGGCATATTTCTGGTGCCCTCTAGAGTTCTGTAGTGGGAACTGAAGTTACTTCGTCTTACAGTCTATGCGAGGAACCATCTTTAAGATTTTTTTTCTACCTTTACAATAGATACTTGATTGAGGGATCAAAAAAATAGAACCAATTACCTTTTTGTTTGTGTCTGATTTAAAACCCAGATTTTGACTCTTAGAGTTCACGACTTGGTAGATCTCTTTCATGTCTGCTTAGGCATGAAATCCACTCCTTTAGTACTCTCAGTTCATCAGATATCAATACTATGCTGATCACACCAGCCCACTGCTTCAGTTACTCTGTGAGTTCCCCATCTTCTGTGTGCAGTAGTCTTCACTTGAGTTATTCTTAAATGTGTTATCTGAGAGTTACTGTTTAATGATTGTAATTTGTTGGTTTTGAGGCAGTCTGATAATGTTCCAGACAGTAAGATAAACATAACCAGCCAAAATTTCCATCATTTGAAATAGTTACAAAATATCAGGAAAGTTAGCATTCTGGGACACATTGATTTCTTGAACACATTGACAGTTGATACTGTAACTTCTAGATCTTGGTCAGAGGTGAGTCAAAACTATGGTAGCTTATACTTAATTATTGAGTCTCAGATGGGTCAACAGACAGTTAATTGGTGATGAGTGTTTGCTGAATACTGATTGTAAAGGATGATTTAAAAATGACAGCTTATTCGGTTTTCCATTCAGGGCATAAACCAGGTTGCAAGCCAGGTCTCCAGCCAAGTCTGTAGCTGGAGGCAGGTAAAAGGCAACCATGCAGTGATGCTTCTCTCCTTTTCTTCCTCCTTGCCCTCCTCTCTGAAAATAAAGAATACAATCTTAAAAAGAAATGACAGCTTATATTAAATAGATAACATTCTAGGCCCAATGCATGACACTTTCATGTATTATTTCCTTTAGTCTTAGCAAGTAGCCTCAAGGGTAATAAAAATAGCAAGTGTTAAGCCCCTAACTGTATGCCAGGACTATTGTAAGCGAAGTTAAAAAGTTGATTTAGAAACTTTCAAATTTATGAGTGAGGGTAGTATACTGAGTCTCTGTGTACTTAGAATTTACATTCTGTAATTTCTACACATGTCCAAACTAATTTTAACATATTAAGAATTTAGTGCTCATGAAACCCAGTGATACACTTGTAGGTACTGTTTGTATTCCTGATTTGTAGAGGAAAAAAATAATACCAAAATTTAATTCTTGTTTTGCTTAATGATTTAGCTCAGAATAAAAATGCTTTAAAAACACCAACTATGGTGTTTTATGTGCCAGACCATAAGATGAAGAGAACTGACAATTTTTAATTGACTTTGACTAAGTTATTATATTTATTGGGCACTTAATAGGAGTTAGGTGGTATTAGATATATATTTTGATAGTTAATGAACATAGACATGTAGTTTGCTACATGAGTTAAATCGTGTTTGCACTTGCATTAGCTTTTGTATAAAATTGCTGGTCAACAGTGTGTTAAAATACTTGAATATTTATGTGGTTTTTCTTGAGTGCATTCTTTTTTTATTTTTTTTCTTTTAATTTTATTGTTGTTGTTTGAGTGCATTCTTAATAGTTTGTATCATACGTCCCTCCTACCTGTCCTTTTAAACAGTTGGGGGAAAGAGACTGAGTGGTCTCCACTTTTCCATGTTCCACTTTTGTATAATCTCTTGGGCTGGACTTGTGTACCTCATTTGGTGAGATAGTCCTGTGCCACACAGGTGCTGACATTTTTTTTTTTTTTTTGGATATACCATCTGTAAAAGTGTTTATAATCTTAAAAGTTTTTTTATACTTTTGCCCTTGTTTGAGATAAAGTGAATCTTTAGTCAGATGTTTTGGTATCACTGCAATGGGAAGAATACATATGAAATTCTGGAGCTCTAGCTTTGTTGTCAAAAGGTGTGGAGTACATAGAAGTTTTGTATTTTTTTTTGTCATTCTAGGCATTAACATCTGTTTCTGATCCATATAACAACATTTTAAACATGGGTATTATTACATTGAATAAGATTATAAGAAAACTTTTAGCATACTCAACTTACATGTGTTTTTTAGGGAATGCAGAGTCCAAACATCCATTGGGTTTTTAAACAGTATTTCATGCAGGGCATTTTCATTAGGAAACGAGTAGAAAGATTGCTTTGACTCTGCAGTTTCCATTTTTAAAAATTTTAGTTGGTTAATTTTCTATTCCTGTTTGAGCGTAGAACTGGGATTGTAGAATTGAACAGGATTTCTTCCTTCTTCTGTTTTTCCATCAATGTGTGGTTGCCTTTTGCAGACTCCCAACTGGGGACCTAGTCTGCAACCCAGGCATGTGCTCTGGCTGGGAATCAAACCAGCAATCCTTTGATTTTCAGGCCAGCACTCCATCCACTAAGCCACACCAGCCAGGGCTGAATAGGACTTTTGAACTAGTCAAACCTGAAATTTCATATGCACAATTCCATTGTGTAAAGGCCTGTTAAGTTGTCAGTGAGAAAAATTGCTGTTAGGTAAATCCATAATTTCGAGCTGTGGGGCTCTAGGTGATAATTATAGTTTATTTGTATTATTTTTGTTGTATACCAGCAAGAAAAATTTTTTTGTACATAGTTGGGGTTGCACATTTTTACATCTGCAACCTGTTTTTAAATAACTCACTTTGTAATCTTAGGTTTCTATTATTAAAATAGAGGTGGGAAGAGAATTATGAAGGGTAGCACCAAACACTTGGTAACAAGGTAAGTTGGTTATCTTACCCTGGCTAGGTAGCATCATCTGTATATGCCAAGGTTCTAGGTTTGATCCCTGATCAAGCACATGCAGGATCAACCAATGAATGCATAAATGAGTAGGATAACAAATCACAAATCAATGTCTCTATCTCTCTAAAATTGATTAAAATAAGTTGAACAGTTCAGTGTGTGTTAAATTTAGATTAAAACACATTTCAGCATATTTATTATTTTACAGAATATTTATTATTTTACTGCATATTTTAGCCCTGGCTGGTTTGGACCAGTGGATTAAGCACTGGCCTGTGAAGCTTAAGGTCACCAGCTTGGTTCCTGGTCAGAGCACAAGCCTAGGTTATAGGTCAGGTTCTCACCTGGGGGCGGGCAAGAGGCAGTTGATTAATGTTTCTCTCCCTTTCTTTCTTCCTCCCTTTTCCTCTGTCTAAATATAAATAAACCTTAAAAAAAAACTTGATCCAAAAACTAGTATTTTTAAATTTAATATATGGTTGCCTTTCACCTTCTTCCAGCTGGGGACCTGACTCGCCACCTAGTTATGTGCCCTGATTGGGAATTGAACCAGCTATCCTTGGGTTCGCAAGCTGGTGTTCAATCCACTGAACCACACCAGCCAGGACTTCAAGTATTTTTTTTTTTTTTTTTTTTAATTTTATTGTTGCTGTATTACATCCATCCCCTTTTTGCTCCCCTCTGTCCCCCTCCCCAAGGAGTTCAAGTTTTAATAACACCTGAAAGTATTTAGAATTCTAGAGTAATGTTTTTGTACACCATTGAAAAATTTAATTTAGAGTTAAAAACTGTGTAGAAGGATTTGCAAAATCACTTGACCACATGACTAGTTTGGATTTGTTTATTTTAACTTCATAGCAGCCCATTGAAAATTAGATGTAATCCCTGGCTGGTATGGCTTGGTGGATTGAATACCAGCCTGCTAACCCAAGGGTTACTGGTTCGATTCCCAGTCAAGGCACATACCCAGGTTGCAAGCCAGATCCCCAGCTGGAGGTAGGTGAAAAGCAACCATACATTGATGCTTCTCTCCCTTCTTCCCCCTCCCTTTCCATTTCTCTAAAAATAATGAATAAAATCTAAAAAAAAAAAAAAAATTAGAATAAAATTGAAGGAAAATTCATGGTCTTTAATTGGGAATTACTTAGGGGTTCATTTTTACTGATTTCATCAATGTCCTGTAAATCTTAATGTTTACTATTTTAAGAAATGATTTAAGTGAACTTTGGATATTAGGATAAATAATGAATATTTAATAGGCCTGGTTTAAAAAATTTCATCATTATGTTATTTTGTTTTTTATTTTTGTTGAGTTTATCAAATTATAGTTAATGATTTCAGTCATTTTCTTTGTTTTAAAGTTAAAAAAAAAAATCCTTCACCCAAAGACTCTTTATTTCATTTCTTTTAGAGGGAGGGAGGGAGGGAGGGAGAGAGGGTGGGGAGGGAGAGAGAGAGAGAGAGAGAGAGAGAAAAACTTTGAGTAACATTGATATGAGGCAGAAATACTGGTTGGTTGCCTCTTGACATGCCCCTACCAGGGATCAAACTTGCACCCTAGGTATGTAGGAATTGAACCTGCAGCCTTTTAGTCTATGGGACAATGCTCCAACCGACTAAACCACACTGGCCATGGCTTAACTGTTTTCCTAATATCAATAGGTTGCCAAGAATCATGTTTCTGTTTTCCAGAGGTTCTAGTCCAAGTGAATTTTTTTTTTTTTTAAATTTTATTGTTGTTGTATTACATCCATCCCCTTTTTGCTCCCCTCTGTCCCCTCCCCACCCACCCATTCCCCCCAAAGTCAATCCCACCTGTTGTCCATGTCTGTGGTTCCTTTATACTAGGTTCTTGTCTAGTCCAAATGAATTTAAAGTCAAATTTGTTTTTGTAAACCTAAAATATATACCTTGAACTAATATAATGTATGTCAATTATAGCTCAATTTTAAAACATTTAAAATATTTTATCCTTAAATTAGTATTTTAATATGATTCTTATATTAAACCTTAATGTTAAATTGTAATTTTAAGGTAAATTTACTAGGAATAGAATTGTTGCAACTGCTAATTAAAAAAAACCCAACAAAGTGTGAGAGATATGTCATGATTCTTGTAGTACACTTATTTTTTAACCATTTAGATTAGATGGGAAAAATGCCTAAATCCCTATCTTAAGTAAAATTGTGATATACAGTTAGAGGTTTCAGATAAAAGAGAGTTTAAAAAATGTGATTCACTCAATGAGACAAGTTACTAATTTTTAAAAATTTAGAGCAATGCCATGTGTATATTAGTTTTGTAGTTACCTCCGTACTTCGGACTTATTTTTGTAAGAATTTGAAATGAAATCATGGTTTTCTAACTTATAACATTTAAGAAATTTTTCTTGTACTACTGGAACAGTTGTATAATTACTCATTTCAGCAGCCTAAGAGTGTTTTTCTTAACTGTTGAGTTGGAGCAGACTGAGAATAGTTAAAGCTAATCATTCAGGGCTATGCAGAGTAGTTTACTCATCAAATTATATACTTTAACATCTATATATCATGGATATGTTAGGAAAATGTTTCTGTTAATGAACAGATAGATGGCGTTTGCTGTATGAGTTAACTTGTGTTTGTACTTGTGTTAGGTTTTGTATAAAGTTGCAGGTCAACAGTGTGTTAACAGTTGGCTAGCAGTTTCTTTGGCTCTATGCTCGGATGAGCATTTCATGTAGGCTTTGAATGCTACACTATAGAATCCTAATAGTGGAATTTTAAGTTGTTGGTTAGGTCTGGTGATTATCATATTAGTGAATTGTACTTTCAGTTCTACAGAATTGAGGAATTGTTAGAGAGGAAGTAGACATTTAGATTGTATGAAGTTTTTATTACATTGTTTTTAAAATTATATTTCATTGATTGTGCTATTACAGTTATCCCAATTTTTCCCCTTTTGTCTCCTTTACCCCTCCAGTCTCTCAGGCAGTCCCCACACCATTGTTCATATCCATGGGTCATGTCTGTAAGTTCTTGGGCTACATCATTTCCTATACTATACTTTATAGTCCCATGGCTATTTTATAACTACCTATTTGTACTTTAAAAAACCCTCTCCTCTTGACCCATTTCTGCATACCTGCTTCCATCTGGCAACCATCCAAACGCTCTCCATATCCATGTCCCTGCTCTTCTTGTTAGCATCATCTTCTTGCTTAGTTTGTTTTTTAGGTTCAATTGTTGATAGATATGTATTGCCATTTTATTGTTTATAGTTTTGATCTTTTTCTTAAATAAGTCCCTTTAACATTTTATATAATACTGGTTTGATGATTAGTTCTTTTAGCTTTTTCTTGTCTGGGAAGCTCTTTACCTGCTCTCTGATTTTAAGCTATCTCTTTGCTGGGTAGAGCAATCTTGGTTATAGGTCCCTGGTTTTCATGAGTGAATATTTCTTGCCAATCCCTTCTAGACTGCAAAGTTTCTTTTGAGAAGTCAGTGGATAGTTTTATGAAGGTTTCCCTGTAGGTAACTAACTGCTTTTCTCTTGTTGCTTTTAAGATTCTCTCTTTTACGGCCCTGGCTGATGGTTCAGTGGATAGGTGCCAGCCTGCAAACCCAAAGGTCACTGGTTCAGTTCCCAGCCAGGGCACGTAACAGGTTCCAAGCCAGGTCTCCAGCTAGGTCTGTAGCTGGAGGTAGGTGAGAGGCAACCATACATTGATGTTTCTCTGCCTCTCTCCCTTCCCCTCTCTCTGGAAATAATAAATAAAACCTTAAAAAAATAAAAAAGGTGCTCTCTTTTAACCTTTGGCATCTTAATTATGATTTATCTTGGAGCGGGCTTCTTTGAATGCATCTTGTTTGAGACTCTGTCTTTCCAGAACTTGCATGTCTTGTTATCTTTCAACAAATTAGGGAAGTTTTCTTTAATTTTTTCTAATAGGGTTCCCATTTCTTGCTCTTTCGCTTCTGGTACCCCTATGATGTGAATGTTGGATTGCTTGAAATTGTCTGAGGCTGCTACACTACACTATTCCCCTTTATTTTGGATTTTTTTCTTGTTCTGATCTGATTGGTTGTTTTTTCTTCGTATGTTCTATAATCAGTGATTTGATTCTCTCCTTCAACCACTCTACTGTTGTTTCACAGTGAATTGTTCTATATATTAAAATCTTTTTTTCTTTTTTAAAAGATTTTATTTTTAGAGAAAGGGAAACGGAGAGAGATAAAGAGGGAGAGAAACATTAGTGTATGGTTGCCTTTCACCTGCCTCCAGCTAAGGTCCTGGCTGGAGACCTGGCTTGCAACCTGATTATGTGTCCTGGCTGGGAATCGAACCAGCAACCTTTGGGTTTGTAGGCTGGCGCCTTATCCTGTTCTATATTTTATTTTTACTTTTTCACAAGCAAAAAATATGGAACTCGTCACGAATTTGCATGTCATCCTTGCGCAGGGGCCATGCTAATCTTCTCTGTATCATTCCAATTTTAGTATATGTGCTGCCTAAGCGAGCACAGATTGTTCTATATTTTAATCAGTGTATCCTTTGTTTCTGACTAGATCCTTTTATGCTGTTGAGGTCCTCACTAAGTTCTTTGAGTATCCTTAAAACCAGTGTTTTGAACTTTGCATTTGACATATTGCTTATTCCCATTTTGTTTACTTTTTTTTTTTCCTGGAATTTTGATCTGTTCTTTCATTTAGACCACATTTCTTTCTTTTTTTTTTTTTTTAAAGATTTTATTTTATTATTTTTAGAAAGAGGGGAAGGGAGAGGCAGAGAGGGAGAGAGACATCAATGTATGGTTGCTTTTCACCTGCCTCCAGCCACAGACCTGACTGGAGACCTGGTTTGCAACCTTGTTATGTGCCCTGGCTGGGGAATTGAACCTGTGACCTTTGGGTTCGCAGGCTGGCGCCTTATCCACTGTGCTACCAGCCAGGGATTAGACCACGTTTCTTTGTTTCCTTATTTCGGCACTATCACTGTGTACGTATTGGGTAGAGCTGCTGTGATTCCCTGTCTTTATGTGTCCTAATATAGTAAGTGTCCTGTAGAGTCCATTGGCATAGCCTCCCCTATCACTGAAGCTGGGTATTTGGGGTGCACCCTCCATGTGGGCTGGGTACACTTTCTTCTTGTAGATGAACCTTTCTTATTACTGGCAGGTCATTGGGAGGGATTTACCCAGGCCAGTCAGCTGCAAGGACTGGCTATGATCACTGATCACTAACCTGTGCCCTCTGTGGAGGCTCAGTTGTGCTGGAGCAGGGTGGTGGTGCTCCCCCTGGTGCTCTGGTATGGTCTTAAGCTATCTACTAGTTGTGTAGGCTCTGGAGTTTTCTGAATGGGGCAGGACCCTTCCTGTGTTCTGCCCAGGGCCACCTTGCAGGAGCTCTAAAGCAATCTGAGATGGCTGCTACATGTGCTGGGCCTGGAGATTCCCAGGTGAAATAAGCTCTGAATCTTATTGTTGCTTGTTCTGGGCCTGGGATCATTAAGCAAGAGGTATGGTGGCTGGGGGCTCTGTGAAGCTGGCCCTTGCTTGTTTGATAGGATTTAGGAAGTCGTGAAGTTTGAGCTAAAATCAGCTATTCATATGGCAATGTCACATTTACTCAGATGTGGCACAAGCCTGCCAGCTCTGTGGCTCTATGAGGGGAGGGCTCAGAAAAGGGACAGTGACTTCTGCCCACCTTTTTGTTTGAGAGAAAACTGTTTTGCAGCACCTGCTTTGACAACAAACACTTCAGTTCCTCCTTCTGTGCCACTGGTACCTTTCAAACGGTTACTCTGTTGCTGGAGCAAAGATGGAGTGGATCTGAGTAAGTCCGTGTATGGGTTCTTGAATGGGAACTGCTTGGGACTCTTGCAGCTTCTTTCTTTGATTCAGTCTCAGTGGATTTTGCTGGCAGAAGTTATGGGGACTTAATCATGTGGCAGTGGAACCCTGGCCTGGGGGACCTAATATGTGGCTGGGGTATCTTGTTTCTGATATATCCCTCCTGAATTTTTATCCACCACACATGGATGTGGGAATGGCCTGTTCTCTGTCTTTGCCCCTTCTACCGGTCTGAATGGATATGGTTTCTTTAATTCTGTAGTTGTCAAACTTCCATTCATTTCTAATGGTTCTGAGTGATGGTTTGTTCTGTGTTTCAGTTGTAATTTTCATATGTTGCAGGGAGTGAGCCATGTTTACTCTGACCTGAAGTCTGACATCTTTCTGTTTTAGGTTTGTGTTTGTATTTTTTCTTTGAAACTTGTCATATTTTATTTTGATAATTTTATTTATCTTATTTGTAGCCCTAATATGATATCAGAATTCTTATATGCTCATAGTTCTGTTTGTTGTTTCTTGAAGTAATGGAAATTTGGTCCTTCTTTTCTTTCTCATTTTTAAAGATTTTATTTTATTAGTTTTAGAGACAGGGGAAGGGAGGAAGGCAGAGAGGGAGAGAGAGACATCAATGTATGGTTGCTTTTCACCTGCCTCCAGCTGGCTGGAGACCTGGCTTGCAACCTGGTTATGTGCCCTGGCTGGGAATTGAACCAGTGACCTTTGGGTTTACAGGCCAGCACCTTATCCGCTGTGCCACCAGCCAGGGCTCATTTTTTTAAAAAAGATTTTATTTTTAGAAAGAGTGGAAGGATGGGAGAAAGAGAGGGAGAGAAACATCTACTTGTTGGCTCTTGCACACCCCCAACCAGGGACCTGGCCTGCAACTGAGGCATGTGCCTTGACCCGGAATTGAACTGGCAATTCTTCAGTTTGCTGGCCAGCACTCAATCCACTGAGCCACATCAGTCAGGGCTCCTTGTTTTAATTAGTTGCTTAAAATCATTACTATGAAATTAACTAGTCTTAGCTTCTACCTATCATGTGAATATTGTCTCACTTTATATGTTTGTTTTTGTCTTTAGTATTGTATATTCATTAAGTTAAAAAAAAAATACTTACTTTTAGAAAGAAGGGAAGGGATGGGGGAAGAGAGGAAGAGAAACATTGATATACAAGGGAAATATCTGTTGGTTGCCTCTGATTTGCCCCCAGCCTGGGTCCTGGCCTGCAACCCAGGCCCTTTTGGTTTGTGGAGGATGCCTAACCCAGTGAGCTTCACCAGTCAGGGCTCTGGTCCTATTTCTTAGTTAAATAAGTTTGAACTTCTGCCTGAGAATTCGTCACATGTATATCTCCAAATATTTTTGTATTGCTCATCAAAGATAAGCTTCTGTTCAAGTTAGTTTTTGTCTTTCCCGACATAAACTCCTTATGTCTATTATTCCTTGTTCTCTTTATTTGTATGTCACATTTTCATCCTCGATGTCCTTGCCCAGCTGTTTTCATCTAGTCTTCCTCCTCACTCCTTTCTGCATTTAAAAGAAACATCACACAGTGTCTGTAATAGTATTCTATGTTCTAAGTGTAATTTTTCTGTACTTAATTTGAGGCATATTTAAATTTTAGTAAACTTAAATTTGGTAATGGATACCATGTGGGTGTGGTTCTAGTGGTATGTTAGGACTTCACATGGAAAGGGAATAGTGAGACTTAACCTTGAAGCTCTTCTTCCCAAGTCAATTTTTATCACTTGAATGTTGCTAGGGGATTTGTAGTATGACATGAGTTTGGAGTCAGGTTGGGGTTCCCAGTCTTTTGCCCTCAGAGGAACTTTTGGGGTGATGCAGATTTCTAAAACTTGATTGTGGTGATGACTGCACAAATATATAAATTTACTAAAACTTATCAAAGTTTTCAGTTAAAATAAGTAGACTTTATTATATGCAAACTATGCTTCAATAAAACTGTTAAAATGTAGTTTTGCTTTACTATTTACAAGTTGGTGATCTCTGGTAGGTCATTTAACCCCTGAGCCTCATTTGACTCGTTTAACAAATGAGTATAGTAATTAATGCCTGCTTTTCAAGATTGCTTATGAGATAACGGATTAACAATGTTATAGGCTACTGACTAGCCAATAGTAGATGCTCAGTTAATAGCAACTGCAATTATCTGTGTGGGTAGCAATGAAATTGTTGCTACCAATAGTGTAGTAAACTCACTGAAAATCTGATAGTAGAGAAGATTTTACCTTCTTTATTAGCTTCCCTCTTCGAGCTCTATCTTACTAGTCTAAAAATAAGTTAAAGTGCTCTATGCTCTAGAATCTCTGCAGCCTTTCTGAACTTGCAAACCTTTTCCTTTTTCCAGACTTTGCAAAAGACGTTTACTGAGTTGTACCCTCATCCCTATACCAGATGTGCTCTTTCGAGGATACTAGTGACTGTTGCAGAATCTTTCAGTGTCTCCTTTTTTGTATTAATTCTCTAACACTTGAGATTTATTATTTGAAACTTTCTTGACCCCTGGTACTTGGAACTTAACAAGGTTTTATTATACTTCTCACCATCAACACTTTCCCAAATGTAGAGAACTTTAAAGTGTCCTATTACTTAGGATACTCAGCTATATCCTGTTATATACTTGAACAATAGTTCATTATATTAGAAAATAGGGAGTTACAGGACACTTGTACCCTATTCCTTATTCCATTTTATAGCCTGATTAATCTTTTCAAAAGTCCAGCCTGAACTGATTGAATCACTCACTTTGCAGAAAATTGAAGGATTCTTGTTGGCTTGTGAAACAATATACAAACTAGCCTGGATTTTACGAAGAAGAAATTAATTAGGAAATGTGCTATGTTTCATGTGGGTTCTCAGTGTTCAGTTTAGGGGAGAGAATCTGGAATGTAATAAATACAAATAGTAGAACATGATAGGCAATATACAGAACAGTTCTGAAGAATATTTTGTTAATATTAAAATCTCTTATAAAAATAAGAGATGCTGTTAAAATCTTCAAGTAGTAAAGAAATATGTGAGATGGCCTGGTTGGTGGCCCAGTGGATAAGATGCCAGCTTGCAAATCCAAAGGTTGTTGGTTCGAGTCCCCAGCCAGGGAACATAACCAAATTGCAGGCCAGGTCTCCAGCCAGGTCCTTAGCTGGAGGCAGGTGAAAGGCAACCACTCATTGATGTCGCTCTTTCTCTCCCTCTCTGCATCTCTCCCTTCCCCTCTCTCTAAAAATAATAATAAATAAAATCTTAAAAAAAAAAAAAAGTATGTGAGGTGATAAATGAAAGCCTCCTATAATTCATTTCTTTTGAGACCAGTGTTTACATTTTAAAATATATTCTTAAGATTTTTCCCTTTGTACAGGCTATTATCAACAGTTAACATTTTTAAAGTGCATTTTATTGATTATGCTGTTAAACTTGTTCCAGTTTCTTTTCTCTTTACTCCCCTCTACCCAGTACCACACACACTTTCCTCCAACAATCCCCTCCTTTAGTTCCTATCCTTGGGTCATGCTATAAATTCTTTGGCTTCACCCTTTCCTGTATTATTAACTTCCCCTGTCTATTTTGTACCTACCGATTATGCTTAATCCCTGCACCATTTCTCCCTCTTCTCCCTCCTAGCTAATAACTCTTCAAATGATCCCCATACCTATGATTTTGTTCCTGTTCTGGTTGTTTACTTAGTTTGTGTTTGTTTTATTTTTTAGATTCAGTTGTTGATAGTTTGAGTTTGTTGTTATTTTAATACTCATAGTTTTGTTTTATTCCTAAGTTCCTTTAACATTTCATATAATAATGGCTTGGTGATGATGAATTCCTTTAGCTTTACCCTGTCTGGGAAGCACTTTGACCTTCCATTCTAAATGATAGCTTTGTGGATGGAGTAACCTTGGTTGACCATCCTTGCTTTTCATCACTTAGAATACTTCTTGTCAGACCCTTCTTACCTGCAAAGTTTCTTTTGAGAAATCAGCTGATAATCTATAGGAACCCCTTTGCAGGTAACTCTTCTTCTTTTCTGTTGCTGCTTTTAAGATTCTTGGTCTCTAACCTTTGGCATTTTAATTGTGATGCGTCTTGGTGTGGTCCTCTTTGGGTCCATCTTGATTGGGACTCTGTACTCCCTGGACTTGTATGTCGTATTTCCTTTGCCAAATTTGGGAAGGTTCCCTTCATTATTTTTTCGTACAAGTTTTCAATTTCTTGCTCATCCTCTTCTTCCGGCATCCCTGATTCAGATGTTGGCACTTTTAAAGTTATTCCAGAGGTTCTTAAGCCTCTTTTCATTATTTTCAATTCTTGTTTCTTCATTCTGTACTGGTTGACTGTTTATTTCTTCCTTGTGTTCCAAATCATTGATTTGAACCTTTGTTTCCTTCCCTTCTCTACTGGTTTTGTGTGGATTTTCCTTCATTTGACTTAGCATAGCTTTCACTTTTTCCTTTATGCTTTTGCCATATTTGAGCATGTCTGTCAGTCCTGAGTGTCTTTATCACCAGTGTTTTGAACTTACTGTTAGGTTGGCTCTCTTCTCATCACTTATTTTTTCCCGCTGGAACCTTAATCCATTCTCTTTTGGGTCATACTTCCTGTCTCCTCAACTTGACAGGCTCCTGTGTTTGCCTTTGTGTTTTAGGTAGAGCTGTCACACCTATTATGTTGTAGGGGCAGATCCTTAGGTATTTGTCAGTCCTGGGTGACCTATATCACCATGTTGTCGTGCTGTATGTCAGGAAGAGGTTTGAGAGGGAACAATGCTAGTTGCTCAGCACTTGGCCCTTTTCCAAGCACTTCTCCCACTTCCCAGTATGGGACTGGCACCTCTCTAGCTGTTCCTCTGGCTATGGTTCCCAGAGTGGGTGGGTCTACAGACATTAGGACTGTTGGTCCCTCCAAGCAAGTGAACTCTGCTAAGAGACTGGCAGTTTGTTCCTTCACCCTAGCTCCCACTGGTTTTCACAGTCAGAAGCAATGAGGCCATATTTTCTCTGGTGCTGGAAAGGTTAGCTGTGTGGTCTGGTCTGCTGCTGGGAGTGCTCCCTAGGTGTGCCCCTCCCGAGTTTTCTTTTAGTGTGTTACTGTGCTTTCTGTCAGCCTGCTACAGCTGCTGCTGCTGCTGCTACCACCACCACACTGCTCTCTCTTCGTAGGAAGTTAGGTACCTAGCTACTCGTAGAAATCCAGAGTTCATTCTTTACTCCTCTTCGTTTACAGCAAAGCCATTCATTCCTAAGATGTATTCTACTTAAAAATGTTAATCTTCAAACTGTGCCCTGGCTTGTGGGGTTTAGGGGATTGTGCATCTGCCTGAGAAGCAAGGGGTTGCCTTGCCTGTTCAATTCCCAGTTGTGGCACATGCCTGAGTTGCTGGCTGGGCCCCTGGTTGGGGTTGTGCAAGGTGACCAATTGATGTTCCTCTACCTTTCTCCCTCCTTTCCTCTTTCTCTAAAAATAACATCTTAAAAAAAAAATCTTGGAACCCTGTGTGGTTGCTGGTTTGATTCCCAGTCAGGGCACATGTCTGTCTTGTTGGCTAGGTCCTGAGTTGGGGGCGTGTAAGAGGCAACCATACATTGATGTTTCTCTTCCTCTTTTTCTCGCTCCCTCCCCCTCTCTTTAAAATTAAATGAAAAAAATCTTAAAAAAAAACTTCATTGAGTTGTAAATGATAGAAAGAATTGACTATTTACTTTATGAAATTTGTCTCTTAAGGAGGAAAAACCAGATTTTATTTGGTATATAGTCCATGTTCTTTTTCTATTCCTTTTATTGTTAAGACCAATAATTGAACATCTAAAGAACATAATCTGATAAAAAACCATCATGACTTTTTAGTCTTATGAAATAGAGGCAATACCTTTTTATTGGAGAAGTAGTCCTCAGTACCTGAAATTCAGCCTGTTTGAATTTGTGGTCCTATTGGCTTCTTTTTATTGTTTTAATTCTTACACAAGGACATGTGCATGGTTTTTTTTTTTTTTTTTTTTTTTTTTTTTTTTTTTTTTTTTTTTTTTTTTTTTTTTTTTTGGTAAGCTTTTATTTATTATTTTCAGAGAGAAGGGCAGGGAGGGAGGAAGAAAGGGGGAGAAGCATTAATGTATGTTTGCCTTTCACCTGCCTCCAGCTACAGACCTGACTGGAGACCTAGCTTGCAACCTGGTTGTGTGCCCTGACTAGGGAATTGAACCAGAGACTCTTGGTTTGCAGGCCGGCGCCTATCCACTGAGCCACACTAGCCAGGACTATGGATTTTTTTTTAAAAAAGAGAGAGTGGAAGGGGAGTCGGGGAGAAAAATATTGTGAGAGAAAAACATTGATTGGTTGCCTCCCCTATATGCTCCAACTGAGGGTTGAACCTGCAACCTAGGTATGTGCTTGGACTGAGAATTGAACGTGCCACACTTTGGTTTACGGGAGGATGCTCCATTCAACTGAGCTACCTGGCAAGGGCCCATTGGTTTATTGATGCCAATATTGTTGTTTCTTTAGGTGAGGTGAGGTCTTAATCATGGAACTTTTAAACTCATCTAAAAAAGGTTACTTTTGCCTTGGGGTGTGGCTGAGTGAATTGCGTGCTGACCTGCAAACCAGAGGGTTGCCAGTTCGATTTCCAGTCAGGGCACATACAGTTGAGGGTGCATGAAAAGCAACCACACATTGATGTGTCTCTCTCTCTTTTTCTCCCTCTCTTCCCCTCTCTCTAAAAATAAATAAAATATTTAAAAAGTTACTTTTTAAGAAAAATCCCTTCATGTCATCATCTTTAAATACTAGGGTGAATTTGGAATTATCAGTGGTCATTAAACTAGGTCATAGATTTGGAATACCAATTATAAGAATAAATAAATATTTGTATATGTATAATTGTATATTGTAAACATACATGGTTCAAGTTTGCTTGTGCTCCCCTGGTTTTTAAACTTTGTTTGGAGAAGGAACTGTGGGTTCCTTTAGCTTTGGTTAAGGGTTAAAAAAGGATACAAGGATCATGATATTAATTATATAGATTGAACATGGAAGTAAGAAAATGTCATGATCAAAGAGAGCAGATGTTTTTACTTTGTTTTATATTTTGAGGAAGTTATCCCAATTTCTTATCTTATAATGGGAAAACTGGTTCAAGTGTGAAAGGGATTGTCCTTTGGCTCACAGGCAGGAAGGGAGGGGTATAGTTAGAATTTACTTGGGAGGGACACAGTGAAAGATTTAGCAGCAAAAAAATATAACCAACCCAGGAAAGTTATTTATTTCCCTTTATTAGGTAAAAATATTTAGTGAATATTTGTTGGCCAAACACTACGTTAAGTTCAGGGGTTATAGTATTAGGCAGTAAGAATGTTGATCTTTGCACTCATGGAACATCCAGTCCAATGGAGGATACGTATTATAACTAGTATAGTCATAATTACAAACTGGGGGACTGCAGCTGAGGAGGAGGTGTGAGTAATGATGTGGGTGTTTAATAATGGAGATCTAATGTAGACCAGGGATGGAGTAGTGAAGTATTTGAGAGAGGGGGATCTTGAGGAAGGGACATTTAGGCTGAGACTATAGGGCCCTGGCAGGTGTAGCAAAGTGGTTGGAGCATCATCCCATAACCAGAGGGTTGAAGGTTCCTTCCCAGGTAGGTCACACACCTAGGTTGTTGGTTATCTCTGGTCTAGGTTTGGACACACATGATCTCCATTCCTGGCATGGGTCCCCAGTCTGAGTGCTTAGGAAGGCAACTCATTGATGCTTCTCTCTACTTTTCTTGGGTGAGGGTAAAAAGTAAAAATAGGCTGAGATTGGGAGGAAGTTCAGAAAATAACATTTCAGGCAGAGAAAGAATATGTGCTAAAGGCTTTTGAGACAAGGAGGATCTTGGACCCTTCCATGAACTAAAAGAAGGCTTCTGCTAAGTGCAGAAGCTTAATGAGCAATTTGGGGAAGAGTCGTGCTGAAATTGAACCTAGCATGTAGTCTGGAATATTACAGGTCAGGGGAAGTTATCTTATATGTTTTCTCCTAAGTACACTGGAAAGTGATGTAAGAAGTGATTGGGGTCTTAAAAAAAGTAATCCAGTAGTAAAATGATGGTTAGTTTTTAGGGTTAGAGGGGTAATAGAGGAGATAAAAGTTGGTACAGAGTGAAAGCAAGTTGAAGTAACTTGGAGTATAGGCAGGTTGGGGGCTTTTAAACATCTTGATTAAGGTAAATTAAGGAATCCACAGTATTGAGGTATTTAAAATCATGGGAGTGGATGGGATCCCCAAAGAAAGTTTTTTAAAAGGACTTCTGAGTACCTTGCAGTTAAATTTTGGTCCTACGAGAAAGAAGAAATTATTCCCTATTCCCTAGAAATTCTACACCCTAGAGATAACCTGAATGAATGAATTGATTAATTCATTTATTAGATCAAAGGTGTTTTTGTTTAGACACTATTATAACCCTTAAATGGATTTTAATGTTAGTTAACTCTTTCCTATATTCTACTAAAGCCAGAGTAGCACTGTTTTAGACATTTTACAAAAATACGTTAAGAAAATACTGTGACTAGACTGTAAGAAACATGAGGATATAATGTGTTAATGTCATCTGTCATTGGTCTCCTGGTCCTTTTCCTCACATCCCTAAGAGATTAGTGATGTTACCAATTTAGAATGCATTAACTGCAAATCCTTTTCTGTGCATGTACTACCATGTACTCATATGAATTAAATAGTAAATTTGTTGGGCACTTAAAAAACATCTAAGGCCCTGCTGGTGACACAGTGGGCAAGTCATTGTCCCGCGAACCTAAAGGTCACAGGTTCGATTCCCCAGCCAGGGCACATAACCAGGTTGCAAGTCAGGTTTTCAGCCAGATCCATAGCTGGAGGTTGGTGAAAGGCCACCATACATTGATGTCTCTCTCTGTCTCTCCCTGCCCCTCTTTCTAAAAATAATGAATAAAATCTTAAAAAAAAAAATTAAAAAGTCTTGAAGGTACTCAAAAAATAATAATAAATAGGAAAAAAAAGAACATATGTGTTTTTATGCAACTTGTAAAAATTTTTTCTTTTTGTAGGGAGAGGGGAAGGGAGGAAGAAAGAGGGAGAGAAACATTGATGTGGGAGAGAAACATTGATCAGTTTCCTTTCATACACACTCTTACTGGGGACCAAACCTGCAGTCTAGGCATGTGCCCTGACCCAGAATCAAACCAGCAACTTTTTGCTTTGTGGGATGATGCTCGATCAACTGAGCCAAAGTGGTCAGGGCATGCAACTTGCTTTTTTTACTTAGGTGTTTGTCTTAGATACTTCTTGGAGTTATTATATGAAGAGTATCTTTTTTTTTTTTAAAACTGTTGTGATATTGTGATATTTTGTGGCATGCATATAATGCAGTTTAGAAATTCTGTTGATGTACATTTAGTTTATTTTCAATTTTTTGTTAGAGATAATCTGCATAGAATACATTGTATAGTAGTATTTTGGCTTAATATGTGTTTTCTCTAGGGTCAATGCTGAGAATAGGAATGATGAATTAGAGTTTATGTACAGGGTACATGTGATAAAGGGGCAAAAATTTAGTAAAATAAACAGCATACCATGGAAGTGTTATATTTTGAACTATTATGTAAATACATAAACATAGTCATCATTTTTTAAATTGTTCAAAAAAGTCCCCATTTGCAGCAATAATAGACTTGATTTGACTTCAGAATCTTGAGCATGCTTTAATTAACTTTTCTTTATCCATGGACATCATAATGTTTTCAGTGTTAGCTTTAACAGCATCTTTATTGGAATGAGGTTGTTTATTAACTTCTCTCTCACAAATGCTGCATACATAATAGTCTAAAGGATTTGCATCTGGTGAACTAGGTGGCCAGATTTCCTTTGACCAGAATTCAGGAGCACTGACCGACACTGAGAAATTCTTGCACCTTTTTGGCATTATATGCTGGTGCACCATCTTGTTGGAAGATAAAATGATGTCCATTTACGACTTGCTTCATCCATAGTACAACAACATCAGGGTAAACATCAGCAGTCACCTTTAAGCCTTGTGGAAAAAAATGCAGGGTCATAATACCTCCTTCATTGCTGACAACACCTAACACCATCACTGTAGCAGGAAATTTTGTTTTCATGACAACTGGAACTTCATTAAGATTCTCACAGAGCTACCTGTTGTTTCTTCTGTTGACTCTTTGGTCCTGCTGAGAATTCTTTGCATTGGAGAAGAAAATCAGGGTTTATTTCTTTGGGATGTTTTAATTTTGTTAAACATTAATTTTTCTTAGCAGTTTGCTTGCTTTTTCAAAATGCCTTTCCTTTGTCTGCTCTATACATAAACTGGCCTCTTCTAAGAACGTACGATCTGTACCTGGTATCTTCAGCAATAATCTTGCTAACTGTTGCATCCAACATCTGCATTTCTCTTGCTGTGGAGTGCATTGACTTTCCTGGATCTTCATTGATGATCCTCCTGGATACTGTGTACAATATCTGGACTTGGGCAATCCTTGCATACCTTATGTGTTTTCCTTGTTGGTGTGGTGACATCAGAATCAGCATCATACACTTTCTTCATGTTGTAAACTGTATGTAAAGGGATGTTCTTGACATCCGCATTTCTTCAGCAGTTCACCCTGCACACAGTCCAGAAATTATGGTTGCTCTCACATAGTATTTCTTCGACCTGACAGTTGCTTTCAGAATTTAATACTTTATATGTGGAACAATGATGTTAAATCATAACCTTAGAAACATAGTTTTTCAAAATTAAAAAGCACATGAAATAAGGAGATGCAAAGCTATTGCCACTTGATTGTGCACACTCTATGTATTTTAGTAGATACTGTAAAATTGTTTTCCACTGGGCTACTACGCTGACTGCTTTCCACTATTTCTTTGCGTTCTTGCTGATACTGAATATTATCAAACAATCACTTTAATTTGTGTTTTTTTTAAAAATATGGAACGCTTCACAAATTTGCGTGTCATCCTTGCGCAGGGGCCATGCTAATCTCTGTATTGTTCCAATTTTAGTATATGTGTCGCCGAAGCGAGCACTAATTTGTGTTCTTTTTAAAGTATGGACATCATGGCCCTAGTTGGCAGCACCGTGGATAAGGCGCTGGCCTGCAAACCCAAAGGTTTCTGGTTTGATTCCTAGCCAGGGCACACATAACCAGGTTGTAAGCCAGGTCTGTAGCTGGAGGCAGGTGAAAGGCAACCATACATTGATGTTTCTCTCCCTCTCTTGTCTCTCTCCCTTCCCCTCTCTCTAAAAATAATAAATAAAATCTTAAAAAAAAAACCTCATTGTTTAAATCCAATAAATAAAGTATGGACATCAATTCTTATATATGTTAGAACTATAGAACTGTATGTGAATAATTACATTTTTTGCATATTTTTATAGATCATAGTGTTTCTTTGTTGTGTAAACTATTTTTTTTGAGAGAGGGAGAGAAACATCAGTGTATGGTTGCCTTTCACTCGACTCCAGCTAAGGACCTGGCTGGAGACCTGGCTTGCAACCTGATTATGTGCCCTAGCTGGGAATTGAACCAGTGACCTTTTGGGTTTATAAACATTTAAAAATTAAAAAAAAAAAAGCAAAACATTTAAAAAATTAAAAAATATTAAAAGATTTTATTATTTTAAGAGAGAGGGGAAATAAGAGAGGCTGAGGAGGAGAGAAACATCAGTGTCTGGCTGCCTTTCAGCTGCCTGTAGCTATTGACCTGGCTGGGAATCGAACCAGCAACCTTTGGGTTCACAGGTTGGCACCTATCCATTGCCACCAGCCAGGGCCTGGGTGTGTAAATGTTTTTAATGAGTAAATTAATTTTAAAATACCAAGAAATAGAAGTAACTATAGACAAGCGTGCAAGACTTTTATGAAGGAAATTATAAAATAATACCATAGACTATAGAAGAAAACTGGACTGGAAAGATATGTATACATCTAGATAGATGGAAAGATGTTAGTAATGTAAAACATTAATTTTTTGTGTCCAAATTGATCTCTAAATTTAGTGAAATTCCAATGAAATTCCAGTGTATATGCATTTGGTACCAAAATTTAAAGGTAAAGCATGGTAAATAGTGAGAAGGAAGACTCTTCTTCTCCCTCACTCATCCACACAGTTCTCTTCTTTAATAGCAAACCACTGATACAGTTTTCTTAGATGTTTATGTAGAAGTATTCTATACGAGCATGTGTGTGTGTGTATGTGTGTGTGTGTGTGTGTATGTGTATATTTCGTGAATACCTGTGTGTGTTTATCCATTGTTCTGTACCTTGTTTGCACTTAATTTATGTGGAGGTTGTTATACGTTAGTAAGTACATTTAGAACTGCGTCATTGTTTCCAAGGTTTCATAGTATTTCATTGTATGTCTATATTTATTGTATCAGTAGTCTATTGAGGCATTTAGACCTTTTCAGTCTTTTTACCTTACAGTGAATATCCTTTTACATTTTGTCCTTAAAAACATTAGGAAGGATGCCTAGAACTGGAATTGCCTGGTCAAAGAAATATTTTTGAGTTGCCCTCTATAGAAATTGTATTAATTCACACTTGTTTGCAGTATAATGCTCTCAGTCCACAGTTAAACCTTTTGATCTTTTTATATATGGTAGGAGAAAATTGATGACCTGTTAGAGTTTAAATATGCATTTCTCTTTAAGTATTTCAAACATTTATAAGTCATTTGTATTTCCTTTTCACATGAACTGTGTTTCCTTTTTTATTTCATCCTTTATTCCCTTTGGTTGTTGCTTTTGTCTAATTGAAAATAGGACCTCTTTGTCTTCAGTTTTTTTCAGATATGAGTTAAAATATGCAAATATTTTCTTTAGTTAATTATTGTGTTTGATTACTTTTCCCTGTATACATACATGTCCAAAAAATTCTGATAAAATATACTAATGTAAAAGTTACCATTTTTAGGTGTAAGATCAGTAGTAGTAAGTACATTGCAAAAATAGCACTATTCATTTTCAGAAAATTTTTCATCCTAAACAGAAACTACCCATTAAACAGTAATGCCCAACAACTGCTACACCCAGCTCCTGGAGGACTTATGCTCTACCCTTTATTTCTATGAATTTGCCTATATTAATTACCCCAAATAAGTAGAACTGTAAAATACTTGCCCTTGGTGTCTGGCTTATTTTACATAGCATGTTTTCAAGGTTCATCTCACGTTGTAGTATATGAGGGGGGACCCAAAAGGACCCAGAATTTACTTACAAAAATTTGTGTATTACATGTTTAAACCTCAGTCACCTTCAAAATACTCTCCATTGGATTCAGTACATGTACTAAGACTTTTTTAACTGCTCAAAACAGTTTTTGAATATGTTGATTTTGATAATTTTTTAGTGCTTTTGCTGTTTTTTGTTTTACATTGGCAAAAGGTTTCCCTTTGGAAACTTATTTCATCTGGGGAAACAAAATAAAGGTGTTCAGGGCAAGATTGGGTGAATAGGGGGGTGGGATACAAGGGTTGTGTGTTTTTGGGCGAAAACTGAATACTCACTGTGGTGTGGGCAGGTGCGCTCATAAATCACCTATTGTGAAATAGGCAGACATGTTGAGGCTTCAAAAAAATTAACTGACGCCAGACGCAGCCTCTCACACCAATACCTGCTGATACAGATGGACAGATGGGTTCCTAGAACACTTACAGCTTATACAGATGGTTTTTAGGACATTTACCTTGTTGGGGGAAGCCTGCCCTCCAGAAGGTAATTCTGGGTTTTTTAGGTCCTCCCTCGTATGTCAGAATGTCTACTTTTTCCATCCTACGTGTATACCTACATTCTGCTTTTCCATTCCTCTGTTTGGTGATGGACATTTTGGTTATGTCTACTATTACCTTTTGCTTATTATGAGTAATGGTGCTATGAACATAAATATGCAAGTTTATTTTCAAGATCTTACTTTTTTTTTGGATATATAAGTATACATACCTAGAGGTGGGTTTGCTGGTTCATATGGTAATTCAATTTTCAGTTTTTTGGGTTATCTCCATACTGTTTTCTGTGGCTATTGCACCTTTTTACACCCTCCTGCCCCAGTAGTGCACAAGGGATCAAGTTTTTTCAAACATCCAACCAAGTATCCATGCAGTTTCTTCTCACCAACATTGTTATTGTGATTTTTTTCATTGTTGTTTTGATAGAGGCCATCCTAATGGATTTAAGATGATACTTCCTGGTTTTGATTTGCATTTCCCTAGTGACTAACGAAGTTGAGCATCTTTTCATATGTCTTTGTCATTTTTATATATTTTTTGGGGTGGGAGAAGTACCTAAGTCTTTTGCCCACTTTTGTTATTGAGTTGTAGGACTTCTTTGTATGTTCTGAATATGTTAATCCTTTATCAGATTCATGATTTCCAAATATTATCTTTGATTCTGTGGGTTGTCTGTATATCTCTGTCTTTATGCCAGTATCATGGTGTTTTGATTTACTGTAGCTTTAAGTGTAAGACCCCTTCAGGTTTGTTCACCTTTTTAAAGATTTTTGTCTGTTTGAGATTCCATATGGGTTTCAGGGTGAGATTTTCTCTCTGCCAAAAGCATGCGTTGGGGCTTGATAAGGATTGTGTTGAATCTTTAGACTGTTTTAGGAGTGGTATTGCCATCTCAACATTATTAATTTTGTAATCCACGAACATAGGATATTTTTCCATTTTCATTGTACAAGTCTTTCTACCTCAATCTCTGTGGTTAAATTTAAAAAAAAAATTATTTTTTAGAGAGAGGGTAAGGGGGGGGAGAAAGAGAAGGAGAGAAGCATCGATGTGAGAGAGAAATACTGATTTGTTGCCTTCCACATGTATCCTGACCAGACTGAACCTTCAATCCAGGCATGTGCCCTGACTGGGAATTGAGCCAGTTAGCATTTGCTTTGTGGGATGATGTCCAACCACCTGAGCCACACTGGTCAGGGCTGGTTTAATTAATTAATTAGTTAATTAAATTTTTAAAAGATTTAAAAAAAAAATATTAGTTTCAGAGAGAGGGGGGAAGGCAGGGAGGAAGAAAGGGAGAGAGACATCAATGTCTGGTTGCCTTTCACCTGCCTCCAGCTACAGATCTGGCTGGAGACTTGGCTTGCAACCTGGTTATGTGCCCTGGCTGGGGAATCGAACCAGCGACCTTTGGGTTCACAGGCTGGCACCTTATCTACTGTGCCACCAACCAGGGCTGGTTAAATTTATTTTTATGTATTTTATTCTTTCTAATGTTAATGGATGGTTTTAATTTTTTGATTGTTTATTAAGGTATTGAAATACATGTTTTTTTAGCAGGGTTTTATATTCTGAAACTCGCTTATGTTTTCCACATATAAGATCTCATCATTTGCAGAGATGTTTTTACTTTCTTCTCTTGGCTCTTTGAGTACCCTTTAGTCTTTTTCTTGCCTGTTTGCCCTTCCCAGGACTTCTAATACAGTCTTGCATTAAAGTGGTGAAAGTGGGCAGAAGTGGGCATTAGTACCTTGCTCTTAATGTTAGAGAAAAAGCTTTTGGTTTTTATCATTGAGTAACAATCATTGGTGTTAGCTGTGGGTTTTTCCATGGATGACATTTATCATGTTGCAGGAATTTCTCTCTCTTCCTAGTTTATTGTTTTTCTCATGAGGTATTTTGTAGTACACTTTTATTTTTTTCTCCAGTTGAGATGATCATGTGTTTTTTCCTTTTTAGTCTATTTGATTTTTTTTTTTTTAATTTTAAAGATTTTATTTCATCATTTCTAGAAAGAGGGGAAGAGAGAGAGGCAGAGAGGGAGAGAGACATCAATGTATGGCTGCTTTTCACCTGCCTCCAGCCACAGATCTTACTGGAGACCTGGTTTGCAACCGTGTTATGTGCTCTGGCTGGGGAATCGAACCTGCGACCTTTGGGTTCGCGGGCCGGCACCTTATCCACTGCGCTACCAGCCAGGGCTGATGTTTTTTTTACTTTGAACTATCATTGCATTTTGGGATAGACCCCTCTTGGTCAATATATAATCTTTTTACTGTGCTCTTGAATTTAATTTGTTATTACTTTGTTGAAGAACATTATATACTTAGATTCCTAAGGAATGTTGGTCTCTAGTGTTTTTTCTTTTTTCGTTTTTTCAATTTCACATTTTTTTTTTCAAAGATTTTATTTAATTATTTTTAGAAAGAGGGGAAGGGAGAGGGGCAGAGAGGCAGAGAGGGAGAGAAACATCAATGTATGGTTGCGTTTCACCTTCTTCCAGCCACAGACCTGACCGGAGACCTGGTTTGCAACCTGGTTATGTGCCCTGGCTGGGGAATCGAACCTGCGACCTTTGGGTTCTCAGGCCGGCGCCTTACCCACTATGCTACCAGCCAGGGCTTTTTCTATTTTTTTTTTAGGATTTTATTTATTATTTCCAGAGAGAAAAGAAGGGGGAGAGAGGCAGAGAGGGAGAGAAACATCAATGTATGGTTGTCTTTCACCTGCCCTGAGCTAAAGATTGGGCTGGAGACCCAGCCCGCAACCTGGTCATGAGCCCTGGCTGGGGAATCAAACCAGTGACCTCTGAGTTCGCAGGCTGGTGCCTTATCCACTGTGCTACCAGCCAGGGCCTTTTTTTTTTTTTTTAATTTTTCAATTCATTTTCAGAGAGAAAGTTAGGGAAGGAGGAGGAAAGGGGGAGAAAAATCAATGTGTAGTGTTCTTGTTACACCTTCATCTGGATTTGATATCAGGGTAATGCTGGTTTCATAGAATGAGTTAGGAAATATTCCTGCCTTTTCAATTTTTTTGAAAGAGTTTGAGAGAAATCAATGTGAATTCTTTTTTAAGTATTTGGTAGCATTTACCAGTGAAGCTATCTGTTCCTGGGCCTTTCATTTTTGGGAGGTTTTTGATGACTGATTTAATCTCCATGTTACAGTGCTATTCAGATATTCTATTTCTTCTCTAGTCAGTTATGGCAGTTTGTATATATCTAGGAGTTTGTCCGTTTTTATCTTGTTTATTCACTTTGTTGGCATATAGTTGTTCATTGTATCTTCTTACAGTTCCGTTTATTGCTGTAAAATTGATAGTGATACTGTATTTTGAGTTCTGATTTTAATAATTTAAGATTTTTCCTTAAATATTTATTAATTTTTCAAAGCACCACCTTTTCATTTTGCTGAATTTTTTCTTTTTCTTTTTTCTCATTTGTTTATGGACTAATCTTTATTTCATTTCTGCTAGTTTTGGGTTTAGTTTGTTTTTGTTTTTGATTTTTTAAGGCTTAAAGTTGACTGACTGGAGATACTTGGAAGTGTTGATAACTTAATTTTCTTCTGAGCCCTGCTTTCATTGTATCTCATAAGTTTTGTGTTGTATCTCAGATAGTTCCTTATTTTTCTTATGATCTTCTTTGACCTATTGGTTGGTTGTGTGTTGTTTAATTTCTACCTACCTGTGATTTTCCAGTTATTTTTAATTTATTTCCCATTTCATTCCATTTGTGATCAGAAGAAACATTATTTTGATTCTTCTAAATTAATGAAGACTTGCTTTGCAGTTATCCATCTTGCTTATTTTGGTGGAGGTCCCATGTGTACTTGAGAAGAATGTGTATTCTCCTGTTGCTAAGTGGAGTACCTTACTGTATGTGTCTCATTGATTCATAGTGTTCAGGTCCTCTGATTTCTTATTGATCTTCTCTGTGCTTGTTCTATCTACTATTAAAAGCAGAATATTGCAATCTCCCAACCATTCATAGAACTGTGCTTTCTCTATTTAATTCTGCCAGTTTCTACTCCATATATGTTGGGACTGTTATTAGTTGTGTGTAGAACTGTGACATCTTGCTGGAATGACTTTTATCAATATATAGTATTCTTATTTCTTTAACCATTTTTTTCCTTTAACCTTTTTTGATTTAAATTTTATTTTGTTGGTGTTTATCCATGCCAGTTCTCTTGGTTACTACTTGCATGGGGTATCTTTTCATTCTTCTACTTTCCACTTCTTTGTGCCATTATATCTTAATTGAGTCTCTTCTAGGCAACATGTAGATGGTTTATGTTTTCTTAATCTAACCTGCCAATCTGTCTTTTAATACAATCTTTTTACACTTACAGTAATTATTAATAAGGATGGAGTATTGCCTTTTGCTATTTGTTTTCTATATGCCTTATATGGTTTTCATCCCATTTCTTCTATTACTGCCTTTTGTGTTTGTTTTCTAGTGTACTATTCCCTTTTCCTTCCTCAGTTTAAAATTATTTACTTAAAATTTTTTTAAATTAACTTTTAGATAGAGGGAGAGTGGGAAACATTGATTTGTTGTTCTATTTACGCATTCTTTGGTTGCTTAATGTTGATACTGTTACAGATGGCCTCCACACCCCCCTCATTTCCCTCCACCCAGCTGCGCTCCCCACTCCTGCCTTCATATTGTTGTTTGTGTCCATGGGCAATGCATATATGCATATATGCTCTTGGTTAATTTCTTCTGGTACCCCACAATGCCCTCCCCTCTGAGATCTGTCAGTCTGTCTGTGTAACTGTGCTTCTGGTTTTATTTTGTTAATTCAGTTCCATATATGTGTGAGATCATATGGTATTTGTCTTTCTTTGACTGGCTTACTTTGCTTACCATAATATTTTCTAGGTTCATCCATGCTGTCACAAAGTGTAAGAATTCCTGCTTTTTCTTTCTTTTTTTTTTATAAAGATTATTTTTTGCCTTGTTCAGTATCTTTTTTTTTTTTTAATTTTATTATTGTTAAAGATTTTATTCATTATTTTTAGAGAGGGGGAAGGGAGGGAGGAAGAAAGGGAGAGAAACATTAGTGTATGGTTGCATTTTACCTGCCTCCAGCTGGGGACCTGGCTGAAGACCTGGCTTGCAACTTGGGTATGTGCCCTAACTGGGAATTGAATAAGTGACCCTTGGGTTCTCAGGCTGGTGCTCAGTCCAGTGAGCCACACCAGCCAAGGACTTGTTTTATTTTTTAAAAAGATTTTATTTATTTTTAGAGATGGGGGAATGGAAAGAGAAAGAGAAGGAAGGGAAAAAACATCACTATGTGGTTGCCTCTTGAGTTCCCCCAACTGGGATCCTGGCTCTTAATTCAAGCATGCTCCCTGAGTGGGAATCAAACCAGTGACCCTTGGTTTGTAGTCTGGCACTCCATCCACTGAGCCACACCAGCCAGGGCTTGTTTATTTTTAAAAGAACCGTCTCATTGTTTTATTGACCTTTTGTATTGTTTTTTAGACTATTTATTTCTGCTCTGGCCTTTATTATTTCCTTTCTTCTATTTATTTAGGTCTATGATCTTTTTTTAGTTTGTTTCGGTGTATGGTTACATTGTTTATTTTAGATTTATCTTGTTTCTTGTGGTAGGCAGTATTATCTGTATTTCACTCTTGGGACTGCTTTTGCCTGTGTCCCATAGATTTGGGGTTGTGTTCATTTTTATTTGTCTGAAGGTATACATGTCATGTATATGGTATATACTGTATACACACGTGTGTGTGTGTGTGTATTGTTTTTAAAGATTTTATTTATTGCTCTGGCTGGTGTGGCTCAGTGGATTGAGCGATGGGCTGTGGACTGAAAGGTTGCTGGCTTGATTCCCAGACAGCATGAGCCTGGCTTATGGGCTAGGTCCTAGCTTGGGGTATGAGAGGCAACAATTACTGTTCCTCTTCCTCTTTTTCCCCTCTCTTTCTCTAAATAAAACCTTAAAAGAAAAAAATACTTAAATTATTTACTTTTAGAAAGATGGGAAGGAAAGAAGAAAGGCAGAGAAACATCAGTGTGTGTTAGATGCATTGAACACTTGCCTATTACATACCCACAACTGGGGACCTGGCCTACAACCCAGGCATGTGCCCTAAGGATTGATTTGCTGGCACAACAGGTCAGGGCTTCTTCTTCTTCTTCTTCTTCTTTTTTTTTTTTAATTCTCATCCAAGGACATGGTTACTGATTTTAGAGACAGGGGAAGAAAGGGGAAGAGAGAAGGGGAGAGAAACATCAATGTGAAAGAGAAACATAAAATGGTTGCCTCTCGTATGTACCCTGACTGGGGCGTGATCCTTGTGGTTTATGGAATGACATTCTAGCAAACTGAGACACACTGACCAGGGTGTCTCAATAAAACTTCTGATTTATTCCTTGATCTTATTGTTAACACATTCATTGTTTAGTGACATATTATTTTGCCTTCAAGCATTTGTGTGTTTTCTGTTTTTCTCTTGTAAGTTATTTCTAGTTTCATAACATTGATGTCAGAGATGAAAGATACTTTGATAATGATTCCAATCTTCTTAGTTATTTGAAACTTGTTTTGTGACATCTATGCTGGAAAAGACTTCATATGCACTTGAAAAGAATGTATATTTTGCTGCTCTGAGATGGCTTGGTCTAAAAGCAATTAATTCCAGCAGGTCTCATCATTTAAGGCTGCTATTGGTTTGATTTTCATTTTGGAAGATAAATCCAATGATGTCAAAGGGGTGCTGAAGCCCCCTACTTGCACTGTATTACTCTACCTCTTCTTTTATGTCCAATATTACTTGCTTTATGTACTTAGGTGTTCCTGGGTTAGATGGATAAATTTTTACAAGAGTTACATGGTTTTGATGGTTTGAGTCCTATATCACAATGTAATGGCTTCTTTTGTCTTTAATTATAGCCTCTGTTTTAAAATCTGTTTCGTCTGAAAAAGTATTTCTTTCTCAGCTTTCTTTTTTTCATTCGGATGAAATCTCTTTCCAACCCTTTCAGTCTGTTTTTTGTTCTGAGGAGCATCTTATTAATTCTTTTGATTGGAGCATTTAATCCTTCCCTCTCCTCTGCTAATAACTAAACTTACATAAGATCTCCATGTGATTTTGTTTCTGTTCCAGTTGTTTTCTTAATTTGTTTTTGTTTTTTAGATTCATTTGTTGATAGTTGTGAGTTGTCATTTTACTGTTTATAGTTTTGATCTTTTTCTTAAATGTGCCCCTTTAACATTTCATGTATTAAGGGCTTGGTGATGATGAGAACCCCTTTAGCTTTACCTTTGGGAAACACTATCTGCTCTTTCATTTTAAATGATAGCTTTGCTGAATAGAGTAATCTTGCTTTGTGGTCCTTGCTTTTCAACTCTTTGAATACTTCTTGCCAGTCCCTTGCCTGCAAATGGTGCTCTTGACACAGAAATACTAGAACCTGGTTTAATCAGGATGCTTAATGATCAGAGTAACACAGTATATAGTATATAAAATACGGACTAGATTGTATATCTTGACAATTAAGTAATGATGTTACTGAAAAATGGTTGTTAAAGTAATATATTGGTTTTTGCTTTCTGGACTTTCTGTAAATATCTGGGACAAGTGAGTGTCTACTCTGTGCCCAGGGACTGACTGTTTAGGCTCTAGGTATTCAGTCAGGAGGAAAGTTATTTATGGTCTGTTCCCGGTGTTTCATAAAAAATTTGGCATACTCTCATCAAATGTCTGTGAAAAGTGATTATTCTGTGTCTCTTTTATCTAGAGATTGATAATCATTTCATCTTCAGCACCTGGTCAGCTTTATGCGATCTTCTTTTTTCATTACTTATTCAGGTGCTTAAGCTGCCTGAAATTCGTCTCTTTATTTTTTAATTGTAAAAGATTTTAAATTTATTTCTAGAGAGGAAGGGAGGGAGAAAGAGGGAGAGAAACATTAGTGTATGGTTGCCTTTCACCTGCCTCTAGGTACAGACCTGGCTGGAGACCTAGCTTGCAACCTGGTTACATGCCCTGACTAGAAAATCAAACCAGCAGCCTTCCGGTTTGCAGGCCAGCAGCACCAATCCACTGAGCCACTGGCCAGGGTCTGAAATTCTTTGTAGATTAATTTGAGAACCTAAAGTGCAGCTTGTTGAAACCTCCCCATAAATTTATGTCAAATATTTTCCCCATAAATTTACATAAAAATACATACTTTTGAAAAAATAAAACGTGTACATACAGGGTGCGCACGATAAAGTGGCAGTAACTTTGTATCTCCTTATTTCAAATGCTTCTTACTAATTTTGAAAAAGTATGTTTCTAAGGTTATAATTTAACATCATTGTTTCAGACATAAAGTATTAATTCTGAAAGCAACTTTCATGTAGAAGGAATATGCTGTTAGAGCAATCATAATTTCTGGACTGCATGCAGGGCGAACTACTAAGAAAATTGCAGACTTCAATGACATCCCTTTACCTGCAGTTTACAACGTGAAGAAGGTATATGATGCTGATCCTGGTGTCCCAGTTGTCATGAAAACAACATTTCCTGCTACAGTGATGGTGTTAAGTGTGTCAGCAGTGAAGAAAATACCATGACCCTACATTTTTTTCCACACGTCTTGAAGTTGACTGCTTATGTTTACCTTGATGTTTTGAGAGAAGTAGTTGTAGCATGGATGAAGCAAGCTGCAAGTGGACATTATTTTATCTTCCAACAAGATGGTGCACCAGCACATAACGCCAAAAAGGTGCAAGAATTTCTTAGTGTCATTGTTCCTGAATTCTGGTCAAAGAAAATCTGGCCACCTAGTTCACCAGATGCAAATCCTTTAGACTATTATGTATGCAGCATTTGTGAGAGAGAAGTTAATGAACACCTCATTCCAGTAAAGAGGCTGTAAAGCTAAGATTGAAAACATGATGTCCATGGATAAAGAAAAGTTAAAGCATGCTCAAGATTCTGAAGTTGAGTCAAGTCTATTACAGCAAAAGGAGACTTTTCTGAACAAATAAAATGACTTTGTATATGCATATAAGAATAAGTTTATTTCAAAATATAACCCTTTTGTGGTATGTTGTTTATTTTACTACATTTTTGCCCCTTTATCGTGCTCACCTGGTATATAAGAATTTTGGGGAAATGTGTAATATTGTAGTAATACTCTTTGTGTTCTTTATTCTTCAGTCTATACTATATCTGTAGATAATTTCAAAGTAAGCTCTACTTTGAAAATCCCTAACCCTGATCTGTTTTTTTATCTCCCATAAACATTCTTGTTTCAGCTATCATTATCTCTGACTTGGACTAACAGTCCTATTTTTTCTTTGCCTCTTAAAATCCATTTCCTATGTAGCAGTCAGAGTGATACAGTCAAAACATACGTGAGCCCTGGCTGGGTTGCTCATTTGGTTGGAGTGTTGTGCCCATATGCCAAAAGTTTGCAGGTTTGATTCCTGGTCAGGACACATACCGAGGTTGCAGGTTCTCCCCCCCAGTCAGGGTGAGTATGAGAGGCAACTGATTGATGTTTCTCTCTCACATTGCTATTTCTCTCCCTCCCTGCCTCTCTCCTTCCCTCTCTGTAAGAAAATAAATAAACTTATCCTAAGGCTAGGATTAAAAAATTGTTAGCCTTTTGGTAAAAGCATTGAACAGTAAAAGCCAGTAACCCTGGCTGGTGGCACAGTGGATAAGGGGCTAGCCTGTGAATCCAAAGGTCACTGGTTTGATTTCCAGTCAGGGCACATAACCAGGTTGCAAGCCAGGTCTCCAGCTAGGTCTGTAGCTGGAGGCAGGTGAAAGGCAACCATACATTGCTGTGTCTCTTCCTCTCTGCCTTTCTCCTTTTCCCTCTCTCTGGAAATAATAAATAAAATCTTAAAAGAAAAAAAGCACTGAAGTGTTTTCCTGTTAATTGCTAAACCTAAACGGTTGCCTTTAGAATTCGTGGTTTCTGATGGCAAGCGTGTTTACCTGTTTGGTATATTGATTTTCTCAAGTGTCTAACACAGTGTTGGGCACATATTAGGTGTTTTGTAAATCTTTGTTGACTGAAATTAATGAACGAATTGTTGGCCTTGGTGAGTTGTTGCTAGGTGTTTTTATATTTCATCTCCTGGTATTCTAATTAATCACCCTGTTCCAGCCACATTAGCCTTGATTCTGTTGCTTGAATTTACCAACCTTGTTCTGTTAAGGCTTTTTTTGCAGGAGCTGGAATGCCCTTCGTCCAATTTTTCCATGGTGGGTCTTTCTTATCATTTCAGGTATCAGTGTACCTGTCATAGGCTCTCAAAGAGGTCGTCCCTCTCTGATCACCGAAGTGAAGTGGTTTATCTCTTATCAATGTATTGTCACTCATTTAAAAAAAAATAAATTTAGATTTAAAAGTGAGAAATCATGTTTAAAAATTAAGAAAATGCCCACTCTGGCTGGTGTAGCTCAGTGGATTGGCACTGGCCTGCGAACCCAAGGGTCACTGGTTCGATTCCCCACGCAGGGCACATACCCAGGTTGCAAGCCAGGTCCCCAGCTGGAGGCAGGTGAAAGGCAACCATACATTGAGGCTTCTCTCCCTTTCTTCTTCCCTCCTGCACTACTCTAAAAATAATGAATAATATCTTTTAAAAAAATGAAGAAAATGCAACAAAATAGGCAGTGAACAATTTCTTTGTCCCTACCTCCCATCTGTTGAAGGGATAATGTGTCGATTTCTTCATTCTTCCTGAGGCTTTTTATAGCAGTATAAGCAAATGACAGTATATATGAAGTAGTAAGTGTTCTTAAACCAGTCTTTTCTTAAAAACTGGGCTAAATAGCTTTATTAGAAAAAGAGTTACAGAGGGTGTAAGAGCTGGCATTGGAGCTTTTAAACCAGTCTTTAAGACCTGTACTACTCCTGTTTCCTCACCTTCTCAGATAACCTTCTGTTTAAACGTGTCTACTTTGTACAAACCACTTCAAATTCTCATTCATCCTGTCTACAAATTACAATCTATATTCATACCCCTTCCCCCACCCTTTTCTAGTTGTTTTTCCTTCCTGTTTAGTCTTTGAGATTAAGGTGATTCATGTTCAGGATTAGTTCTACCATCTGTGCCCATAACCTTATCCTCTCCATCTGCTCAGGAACTTATTTTCTTTCTTTCTGGCTCTTTACTATTAACTCTGTGCTATCTCTTTGGCTTTAGTACAACCCTATATATATAGTAGGTACTCAGGGAATATTAGTTGAATATAACAGAGCAATGAAGAGTTGAAACTTTTGAATTATAAAGACCTGGGTGTGCATTCTAGCTGTGTGGCTTGGGCATTCTAGTTAGCATTCTAAGTCACAGTTAAAAAAATTCTTACTCGAGGACATGCTTATTGATTTTAGAGGGAGGGAAGGAAGGGAGAGATAGAGGGAGAGCCACATTGATTAGTTGTCCTATGTACCCACCGACTGGATACTGAACCCGCAGTTCAGTCATATACCCTGACTGGGAATTGAACCTGCAACATTTCAGTTTTCAGGAAGATACTCAACCAACCAAGCCATATTGGCCAGGGCTAACCCACAATTTCTTCATCATTAAAATGGGACATTTTATAGCTACATCAAGGGTTGTTTGAAGAAGTAACTAAAAAGTGGATTATGTTGATTTCCTATAGCTTTTGTCAAAAATTATCACAAATTGAGGATAAACAAGTTTTCTTAAAACAACAGAAATATTGTCTCTCATAGTTCTGGAGGTCAGAAGTTGGAAATCGGTGACACTGGGCTCAAGATCAGGGTTTGAGCTGGATTATGCTTCCTTGGGAGTCCCTAGGGGAGAATCCACTCCTTGCCTCTTCATTCTGCTGACTGCTAGCATTCTTTTGCTGAATCATTCAGTCTCCTCTAATCTGTCTTTATGAAGACACTGTCTTCTCTTGTGCCTGTACTCTCCCTTCCCCTTTCTGATAAAGGTACTTAAATTTTCATTTAGGGCACACCAAGGTAATCTAAGACCCACCCCCCTTTTTTTTTTTTATTTTAAAGATTATATTTTTTTTTAGAGAGAGGGAGCGAGACATCAATATACGGTTGCTTTTCACCTGCCTCCAGCTATGGACCTGGCTAGAGACCTGGCTTGCAACCTTGTTTTGTGTGCCCTGGCTGGGAATCGAACCAGCAACCTTTGAGTTTACAGGCTGTCACCTTATCCATCAAAGACCGTTTTTCTAAAAACATAAGGTAACATGAATAGATTTCAGGGATTAGGGTTTGATATCTTTGAGGGCTGTTGTTCAGATTTATACATAAGCATAAAGCATGCTTCATAGTGCCTGGCAGGTATGAATTTAAATTCTTTGGTTAAGGTTAAGAAAGATTTCAGACTCCCAGAAGGATTTAATCATACAGTTAACCTGGGACCAAGGAGTATGGGAAGGGATTTAATAACATAAGATGAGGTAAGAGAAATTAAGGATTAGGCCATATCATTTTATTTAACTCAGATGGACGTATGTATAGAGCATGGACTTTTATTGTCAGATTTTGGATTTATCTGTTTTTAGTGTTAGTTTATAGGGTGTGATGGAAAGGAGGTGGTGGAAATGGAAATATTGCTGAAAATTAAATAATTACCTTTTTATATTGCTAGAGGTTCACATGAATGATTAATGACTAAGAGAAGATCATAGAATGGATATCAAACTTTTCTTGGATATAAGATAAGAATCATTCTCATTTAGAATAAAAAAGAAAGTAAGGGTACTTAAAAAAATTCTTTCAATTAAGAGTAACTTATAGGGCCCTGGCTGGTGGCACAGTGGAAAAGGCACCAGCCTATGAACGCAAAGGTTGCTGGTTCAATTCCCAGCCAGGGCACATAACCAGGTGCAAGCCAGATCTCCAGCCAGGTCAGTAGCTGCAGGCAGGTGAAAGGCAACCACACACTAATGTCTCTCTCCTCTGCCTCTCTCCTGTCCCCTCTCTCTAAAAATAATAATAAATAAAATTAAAAAAAAAAACACATAGAAAATGTCATGTACTGACAATTGTATTCTTTTTTTTTTTTTTTTTCTTTCTCCTTAACAGGTTCCTTGGCATGGACACAGGTTCAGTGGGAGGATTAGAATTGACTGATCAGACTCCTGTTTTATTAGGGAGTACGGCCATGGCAACTAGCCTTTCGAACGTTGGAAATTCATTCAGTGGTCCACCTAATCCTTTAGTTTCTAGATCTAATAAATTTCAAAACTCATCGGTGGAAGATGATGATGATGTTGTTTTTATTGAACCTGTTCAACCTCCCCTACCTTCTGCACCAGTAGTAACTGATCAAAGAACCATAACATTTACATCATCAAAAAATGAAGAACTACAAGGAAATGATTCCAAAATTCTTCCTTCTTCAAAAGACTTGACTTCTCAGAAGGGAAATGTAAGTGAGACAATTGTCATTGATGATGAAGAGGACATGGAAACAAATCAAGGGCAAGAGAAGAGTTCTAATTTTATTGAACCTCGGAGACCTCCTGAAACTAAAAACAGAACCAATGATGTGGATTTCTCCACTTCCAGTTTTTCAAGAAGTAAGGTAAATGCAGGAATGGGTAATAGTGGCATCACCACAGAACCAGACTCTGAAATTCAGATTGCTAATGTTACAACCTTAGAAACAGGTGTAAGCTCTGTGAATGATGGCCAATTAGAAAATTCTGACGGGAGAGATATGAACTTAATGATTACACATGTAACATCCCTGCAGCATACGAACTTGGGCGATGTCTCTAACGGACTGCAGTCAAGTAATTTTGGTGTTAATGTACAAACGTACACCCCATCTTTAACTTCACAGACCAAGACTGGAGTAGGACCTTTTAATCCTGGTAGAATGAGTGTGGCAGGCGATATATTTCAGAATGGAGAATCTGCAAGTCATCATAGTCCTGGTAAGCTGTGAGCCATCTTCCACCTCATGTAAATGAATTTGAACTTTGGCTGGTGCTTTTTCCGTTGTAGTAATTGGTACCATGTTGGTTAGTTTATTCATGTTAAGGTATGCTAATTCTATTAACTTGAAAGTTTGAAGTCTTGGCTAATAAGAGATGTGAAACCATATACAGTATATTCCCACAATTATTAGAAAATTGATCAGAAACTTCTGTTTAAAAAATTTAAAAAATTCTTCTTGTATTCATCGCCACTGAGTTCTAACAGTTTGGCATCTTGTTTGTCATATCCTTACTTTTTTGTAATATATTTTTAGTTGTATTGTTTTAATGTATAAAGATCAAAAAGATAACACTTAAGGAACAATATAATAGGGTATAATTGCATTCAGATTTATTTTACTTTCTCTGTTTTAACTTTGTCTGATTTTAATTTTTGCTTATGAGCTTTTTATTACATTTTTTATATTTGAAGGTTGAAATGTTTCTGTGGGTAGCTTTGCTCTTTGAAAACACTATAAGAATTTTAGCTTTCTCATGACCCTATCTCTCTCTTTCACCTGCTTCCAAGTTTTTATGTCTACTTCTGTCTCTATCTCTGTGTTGGTCTTATTCTTTCATCACTTTAGGCTCATTAATCAGTTTTATCAACCCAGCAATTGTGGAGAAAATAAGAAGTGATTAAAACCTAGTCAGTTTAGAATACTTTATGAAATGCTACTAATTTTTAATTTTTTGGTTATAAGAGTAATACCTAATTATTAAGGAATGTTTGGAAAATCTGTAATTACAAAGTGAGGGAGCCTTGACCAGCATGGCTCTGTTGGTTGAATGTCTTCCTGGAAAGTGAAAGGTCAGGGCATATGCCTGTGTTGCTGGCCCACTCCCCAGTTGGGGCGTATGCAAGAGGAAGCCGATGCTTCTCTTGTACATCGGTTATTCTCCTTCTCATTTTCCCTCCCTTCCTCTCTCTCAAAATAAATATTTTTAAAAAATGAATAAAATGTCCCTTTTGGAGTCTTTTTTTCCCTTTCTTGTCTTTCTTATTGTTCTTTTACAGTTGTCCCAGTTTTTCTCCCATTATTCTTTCTGATCCTCTCTATTGCCCATGTCAGTGAGTCATTTGCAGATGTTCTTGACTAGACCTCTTCCCCTCTTTTTCTGCTTATCACCCTCTCACACTCCCCTCCATTATAGTCTTAATACCTAAATTATTCATGCTTTGAGTGGGTGTCTTTCAGTCTTCTTTCTTTGTGTTTTTTAACTTGGTTAAGATGCAGCTCTGTATCATTTTGTTTTCAGTTTTTTCCACATTGTATTTTTTCATATCATTAGCATTTATATACAAAAAGTTTTAACAGCTGCTAATGATTTTTTAATTGGAGTTTTCTCATATTTGCTATTTTAGATCTATGATGAACATCTTTGTTCAAATTTCTGATTATTTCTTTAGAATATATTCTTAGAAATGAAGTGACTGGGCCAAAGGATATTAATTACTGTTACTGTCCCCCTAGAGCTTTTTAGAAAAATATGTGGTTAATAGCAGTTTTAAAGAAACATGTTTCTTATTGGTGAGTTTTGAAAAATTTTCATACCTTTGAAGACCATTTCCCCGTGTGTGTGTGTGTGTGTGTGTGTGTGTGTGTGTGTGAGATTTTCAGGGCAGTAAGCTGTGAAAATATATTGTCATACTGAACTTCCAGAAAGTTCTTGCCAATTTATACTACCACCAGTTGTGTATTAGTGTCTTTCATTGTAACGTGACAGCTCACATAAAAGTTTAAGAAATGATAATGCTTGAATTAGTTTTAAAATGGCTATTGCCTTTTTTTGTAATTTACAAGTATATTACAAACATCAGAGTATCGAAAAGAAAATATTCACTTTCCCCATTCAGAATGGTACATTTAATTCTATTCTGAGATTACAGGATAGAATTTTGCAAACTCACTCTTCTTCCTATTCTGTTCCTTTTAATACTTAGCATTAAATCTTTAACTTCTGGCCATGTTCGATTTATTTGATTTTGTTTTCTCTAATTAGCTCTGATTAGCTCGGTTCCAGGTTTACTACATTAATAGCTTATGAATATTCTTATGAATGTATTTGGCATATGATTTATTTAGTAATGCTGAAAAAAGGGACATATTATAAGAGTTGTGTTTCTGTTTACTCAAAAGGGGACGTAAAGTACTCATCAGAAAAACTAAAAAGATATATCTGCTGCTGTTGCATTTATGAATTAGCTCTTTTGTTTACGTGTTGTTTTTATTTGTAATAGAGTTATAAAATCTTGACTATGTGTACTGGCTCTTGTGCTCATCATACTACGCTTTCATGATGTCCCTTGTATAAAATAGAGGGCTTAGATGAAATGATTAGTACCTTGTGTTCCTTAAAGTCTTCTGGTGTTGGAGGAGGTGAAAATTTGAAAGTAGGGGAAATGTAAGAGCTGAAATATAGATAAATGGAATAATTGCATTATTTGTATAGGGTCTAAAACAGAATTGAAAATAAAAGCACCATTTTTTTCAAAGTCAAGTTAATATATGCCATTAAGTTTAAATAGGTTCCTTTAAGTATATGAGGTCTGTCTAGAAGGTATCCAGTCATGTAATATGAAAAAGAGACATTTATTGAAGAAGATACAGGAAACATTATACATAGGACAATGACGCTTTAGTCCCCTTCAGAGTAGGTACTTTGGGATCTCACGCAGTTCTCCCAATCTCCATCATTTTGCACCATGGTATTTTCTGAATCTCATCAAAGGTTTGAAATCTCTTCTTATAATAGGTGATTTTAGTTTTGGGAACAGCTAGAAGTCTCAAGGCGCCAAATCTGGGCTGTAGGGGGGCTGAGTCACCTGGGTGATTTGATATTTTGCCAAAAAAACTGCACTAGGCATGATGCATGAGTGGGTGTGTTGTCATAATGAAACTACCAATCACCAGTTGTCCATAGTAGCAGCCTTCTGAATCACTTGTTTCCATGGAGGAATGTTCAAGCTTAATGCAAAATCTGATGCTGATTCATTGGTCTAGTTGCTCAGTCATTTTGAATGCGACAGCCACACAGTACACATGCTCACTCAGTGGTCTACTGCCCCTACTAACAAGCACAGTGAAGTCATCATTGATCACGCATGTGCATTCCAGGGCACTCTTCTTGGTTGCCAGATAATAGCGATGTCACACAAACTGTTCTTGTTATATTAACAATATAGTTATAGTCGGACATTTTCTGGACAGATCTTGTATATGCAAATGATAAGCCTACAAAATTGAAAATCCTAAGGAGCCAGTATTTGTGCTGCAAAAAACTATTCCTTCAGCATATGTTCAAACAGTTTTTGACACCTCACAGGAGGTAAAATTGCCAGTTATTTCAGTTCTTCACTTACTTTGTCTTCATTTTTATTGTTACCCATTTTTAAAACTATGCAGTTACCCTAATGATAATAGCAGGATAACAGGATTCCAGAATGCACTGTTTATTCTGTGTATAAAGTTTGTATTTTTTTCATTGGGGGAATTGTGAAATACAGTAAAATGTAAATAGCAGTGTGTGTAGTCTGTTGAAATCATTAGGTTGGTCAGAACTAGGAAATTGTTTCAAATTTTTGTAGTAAAGAGGTTTTTCTGAACTCTGGGTATAATATTTGTACTTACTGTGGAAGGAAAATAATGGTTGGTCAAATGGAATGGCAGCTTTTTATGTATGGAAGTTCAAAATTCAAATGAAACTAAAAAGGAAAAAGATAAAATATCAAATAGTAGAAATGAGAAGTATTGGCCTGAAAAGTTTCTTAGAGAAACTTTTTGGTAGTATAATGAAAGGTCTTTGGTACTATGACTATGCAGTAAGCTGGAGACTGTAGTTAAGTACCAGTGCAGTTCGTGACTAAAGAAGAACAGATGACAACTGCACTCTGGTGTTAATGTGACAAGTACTTTCAATTCTGTGCTGTGCTCAAACTGTTGACAGTGGTAGAGCAGTATATTAGGTTGGTTACTATATGTTGGCTTAATATCATTTCTATATTACAGTAATTTCTTTGCTGTTACATGGTATCATTAGAGGCTGTGGAACTGAATGTATATATGAAAAACCTGTTTTTAAAAAGATGATTTGTGTATAATTGTATATAAACTTTAACAGACCTGTATTATAGTTGTCAAAGATTCTGGTTGGTCAAGATTTTATTATACTTTTATGTTGATGTATGTGTTTCTTGCTTAAAGTAATATTCTGCAAATTAATTCTTCCTGTTTAATAAATAAAGACTAATATTTTTTAGTACTTCCTATATGCTAGTCACTATGGTTCATTACATATATTATCTCATTTAATGCTTAGCATTCATATGATGTTAGTACCATTTCCAGTTTAGAGAAGAATTTAAGTAACTTTCAGGTCTAGTAAGTGATAGAGCCTGAATGTCAACTAATCATTCTTACTCTAAAACTTGTGTCCTTTACCTCTCTGCAGTGCTGCTGACTTATTAATGTCTTATACATGTACAAAATGGGAAATAGTTGTTTCTTTGATATTAATTTCAATGTGTGAAAATACTTGTTTCATTACTCTTTCATGTGTATTTTGTTTTCAAGATTCTTGGATTTCCCAATCAGCTTCATTTCCTCGAAATCAGAAACAGCCAGGAGTGGATTCTTTATCACCAGTGGCCTCACTTCCCAAACAGATTTTCCAGCCTTCTGCCCAACAGCAACCTACTAAACCAGTTAAAGTCACTTGTGCAAATTGCAAAAAACCTTTACAAAAGGGACAGACAGCATATCAACGAAAAGGATCTGCTCACCTCTTTTGTTCTACAACCTGCCTTTCCTCCTTCTCTCATAAGCCTGCTCCAAAGAAACTCTGTGTTATGTGTAAAAAGTAAGGTTTACTTTTCAACATAATTCCGTATGGTTGAATATTGGTGAAACAAATTTTAGGAAAGTTGTTAGAGTCTTAGAGATGAATTACTGTGTTTAGAAATTGGTAAGCAAGTTTACTGAATCTTCAAGCCAAACTGAAATTTGTAATGGTTTTGGAGGGTTGTCTATCAAGGCAAGACAGCTTGTGATTAAAAGGCTTTTTATTTGAATAGGCCTGAGGTTGAACTTGTCATTAATTTTGTCTGGATCTCCATCTGACTCCTGAATTTGTAAAAATACATACTTATTTTATTAGGTAAAATTTTTAAGCAGGATATAAGACTAGCTCTGTATTAATATGTCAAGTTTTATACTATCTTCATATTAAGATAATTTAAAAAGGGCAAGTCTTTGGATTTTATGTGTTTGTTCACAGGTGTTTTGAACAGTAAGCTATTGAAATACTCAGTGTTTTCAAGAGTCAGATATCAGTTTTTTGATAGCTTTGGTGAGACAGAATGGTCTCTTTTGCCAATTTTTGGGTCTGGCTTCACTGGTTAAAAATAAGTGGGGTGTGGTATATTGTGTGCAATTTCAAACCAAGTGGATTTTCTTGTACCATCTTGGGGCAGCCTAAGTTTGATCTTAGACCTTTAGAAAGCTCTTAGTGCTCTGTATGAATTTAATAAAGTCAAATATGGGAATGGTCATTATACACAATTTTAGATTGCTTTACCATAGTAGACATACATGCTGCAATGTAGGATCTTGAAATTGAGAATTAAATGTAAACCTCAAAGGTTATTGGTAATGTCCTCTCCTAGCATTTCTAATTACAGTTAGAGAGTTTATAGAATGGTAGGTGGGGTTATTTTTGTCATGGTCCCATGACTTAGATATCTCATGCTTTCTACAGTAGCTACCCAAGGAAGGGGAATTGAATAGGTATTGTAAATTTATACCTCAGTAAACTGGGACTTGACATGAAACTACATAAATGTTAACAGCCATTTTGTGTTTTAAAGTGTTACCAATATCTGAAAGTCTTGTTAAGGAGTTTAAGGATAAATTAGGTAGTGGCAAGGATTTAGAGTATAAAATAATTTTGTTTCTGTAGAAATGAAAATGTCAGTTATTCTTATGTTTGATGATTTTTTTTAAAATAAAATTTTAAGTTACTCCTCTTATTTTCAGAGATATAACTACAATGAAAGGAACCATTGTTGCTCAAGTGGACTCAAGTGAGTCCTTCCAGGAGTTTTGTAGTACATCCTGTCTGTCTCTCTATGAAGACAAACAGAATCCTACTAAAGGAACTCTAAATAAATCAAGATGTACAATTTGTGGTAAACTAACAGAGGTTTGTGTTTTTGCATTTTATCACTTAGTTCTAACAATGGACATTTTAAAATTTTTTTTATTATTTTTAGAGAGAGGGGAAAGGAAGGAGGCAGAGAGGGAGAGAAACAATGTATGGTAGCCTTTCACCTGCCTCCAGCTACAGACCTGGCTGGAGACCTGACTTGTAACCTGGTTAAGTGCCTTGGCTGGGAATTGAATCAGCAACCTTTGGGTTCACAGGCTGATGCCTTTCCACTGAGCCACGAGCCAGGGCTTGGAAATATTTTTAACTTCAACAGTTTACTCTTTTATCAGTGTATATTTCTTTAAAAGTGAGGATGTATAAAATTGATCTGAGAAGTATTCCATTATGTAATCTCAATTCTCTCATAGTGAGAATGATTTAGAAAAAATTAAAATATAATATGAATTGAGTTTTTTCCTGAGGTTGGGAGCACACACAGACAAAACCACAACGTTTAAGCCAATAGAATGAGACTCAGTAGTAAGACAACAATCCTGCTTTAGAAAGTAGAATAGTGGCCCTGGCCAATGTGGTTCAGGTGGTTGGACTATTGTCCTGTAACTGAAAGGTTGCAGGTTTGGTCCCTTTTTCAGCCACATACGGTCGCTGGTTCAGGGGCATAAGATTCCCTTTCTGGGTGCATATGGGAGGCAACCAATAGATGCTTCTCTCTCATATCTATGTTTTTCTCTCTCCCTTCCTTTGTTTCTAAAAGATAATGAAAAATTTCCTTGGGTGAGGATAAAAAAGAAAAGAATTAGAATAACTGGAAGGAATATTTTTTGGTAATTTCACTTTGTTGCTATGGTATTAAAATGTTTGCAATTGATTAAAAAAACCCTGTGTGAACATACCTTATATGAATAATTTATAGTGTTGGTTCTCTCCTCTCCCTTTTGTAAAGCAGTGCATATTTATAGTTCCTATTGGTTTTATCTAAAGATTTTCCAGTATCTTTGGTTTTGGGAGTTTTACTTTACTAATAGTAACCAAACTGGGTTGTCTCCTATTTTTTGATATCTCTATAATGAAGTTTCTATTTATGTCACTAGTGGTATTCCCCGCATCAAACCTGTGTGCCTTGTGTGTATAAAAATGGGTCAAGGAATAATGAAATATACTTGTCTTTTTTTTTTTCCGTTAGAGTACCTTGTTATTTGGCTACCTGTCACACACATTTGTTTCTTAAAATTTTGTTTTTCTTTTAGATTCGCCATGAAGTTAGCTTTAAAAATATGACTCATAAGCTGTGCAGTGACCACTGCTTTAATAGATACAGAATGGCCAATGGTCTGATAATGAATTGCTGTGAACAGTGTGGAGAGTACCTGCCAAGCAAAGGTGCTGGAAACAACGTCCTGGTGATTGATGGTCAGCAGAAAAGATTTTGCTGTCAAAGTTGTGTCAGTGAATACAAACAGGTAATTCATGATCTGTTCAACACCAGCCATTCTTCTGAATGTGTTGTAAATGGCGCTAATCATTTTAGCCTAATGGCATTTATTAACCAGATTCATCTTGGAATTTCATTTGATTTCATTGTTGTCTTCACACCTTAGAAATGAACTATCTCAAATGAATACTGTGCAGATTATTGGATATAAACTTGTGATTTTTACATATAAAGGTAAATACAACCATAATGATTTCTCTCTTGACTTTTCTTTTTTGGGTGATGGGAGGGCTTGTGAATATGATTTTTCAAGTTCTTAAAGCTTAGCTTAGGACAGTTTATCTCAGTTATTTTTTATTTTTAAGGTTAATTTAGATTTTTAGGGCTCTTTGATTGTTTTATTTTTTAATTTATACACATGATTCAAAAGTAAAATACATGAAAAGATACACTCAGTGAAATCCAGCTTTCGTTTTTGTCTTCTCTGGATTCTTATTCATTCTTTTGTGTGTGTGTGTTAAAGGTTTCAGTCATTCATTCATTCAGAGGGAAGGGGCCTGGCCTGCAACCTAAGCATGTGCCGTGACTGGGAATCGAACCAGTGACATTTTGGTTTGTAGGCTGGCACATGTGCACTGAGCCACACCAGCCAGGGTCCTCCTCTTCATTTTTTATAGGTGTCAGTATTCAGTTCTTACTACTTTATGCTTTCTGTTTTGTCTGAAAAATTACAGACAATACATAGTTTAGTCTTAGTTCCTCTTTTTTGTACCCAAAGGGCAGCATATAGTATATATTGTACAGTACCTTCCAATCTTCACAGTATGTCTTGGAAATCATTCCATGTGAGCATATATAGACTATTTATTTTTTTGGCCGCACAGTTAAATTTCACAAGTTTTGTGAGCTAATTGTTAAAAAACCTGTTATTAAAAATTAAATTATAAAAACTTATAGATACATTGTATTTGTATTAGTCTGGTAGGGCTGTCATAACCAAATACCAAAGCCTGGAGGGCTCAAAACAAATTTTTTTTTTACTTACAGTTTTGGAGGCTACAAGTCCAAAATAAGGTGTTTTTTTTCCCTGTTGGTTTCTATTAAGGTTGTTCTTCCAGACTTGTAGGTAGCTTAACTAATGTCTCCCTAAAGGCCCTATTCCAAATGCAGTTTCACTAGGGGTTAGGGCTCCAAGATAAGAAATTTGTGGGAACACAGTTGACATCATTACATTATTGGAAAAAAAAGGAAATACATACTCAAAACTTAACTCTTCCTTGTCATTATATTTATTATTGGTGCCCTTAACACATTGTTGACTGGCAGTTTTATAGCAAAATCTAATGCAAGTGTGTAAGCACTAGTTAACTTGTTACCAGTCAACAATGTTTGGGCTTGAAAGTGAATTTTTTCGTGACTGGTCAACAGTGTGTTAAGGTTATGTCCAACTACTGTTATTTGTATAATGGAAATATACAAAGTGGAGTGCTCCTGTGCATTTCATGTTCAATTTTGTGTTGGTTGCCTGAAATCAGCCACAGTGGGAATATTTTCGTGGCAAATGCTACAAATTGTGGTGGATATTCCCTCATATCCCAAGAGGTGTGTGGTTAATCACCTACAAGACAACTCTGGGCTGTATACTAGTTTATTTAATTACCTTGCTGGTAATGGTATTTGGGTTATTGCCAGTCTTTTGCTGTTATAAATAAATAGATGGTACATAAATTCTCAACTGTGTATTTGAGGAGTTGTGGATTCAGGGTAGATTTTTAGAAGCAGGATTGCTGGGTCAAAAGTAAACACATTTGTTAGGTGTTATTAAATTTCCCTACGTTAGAGTTATACCACTTTGCATTCTTCTTGGTAATATATTGTGGAAATGTCTGTTGATAGCCTGTCCAACAGAGAAGACTTAACACATTATTCCCTTTATTAGGAATGATGAGAAGTTTTTCACATTTCAGAGCTAATTGTATTCTCTAAAAATTATTTGTTTACATCTTTTTTCTTTTTTTGGAGATTTTTTTTTTTTATTGTTAATCCCTATACATTCTTTTATTTTTTAAAATTTTATTGTTGTTGTATTACATCCATCCCCTTTTTGCTCCCCTCTGCCCCCCTCCCCACCCACCCATTCCCCCCAAAGTCAATCCCACCTGTTGTCCATGTCCATGGTTCCTTTATACTAGGTTCTTGTCTAAGCTGCTCCCCTTTCTTGTCTCTGCCTCCCCCCTCCTCCCTCCCCCCAACCCCTTTTCCCCTGACCACTGAAGGCCTATTCCTTGTA